>JANLIY010000836.1:0-21505 GCA_029490685.1 Schizonepeta tenuifolia | reverse complement strand
TCTTCTAGTAATTGGTGCAGTGAAGTAATCGAATTTTTTGTTGCAGCTTCAAATAGCTTAGTCTGCAGCTTCTCCATCCATCTCTCCTCTCTCTCTCTCTCTCTCTCTCTCTCTCTCGTGTGGTGTGTGAGGATCCCACTCCACATTTTGTGGACGTATATATAAGTGTTTTTTTTAACAATAATATTAAATTACAAGGAAACCACTTGTGTGAAAAAAAAAAGTCAAAATTGTTGTATTGTATTACTCCCTCCGTCCCGCTCATTTTGTCATGTTACTGTTGGGCACGGAGATTAAGAATCAGGGTAAAAAGATAGGAAGTAGATAGGTCCCACTACTTTTGATGAATTTTAAAGGATAAATTATTTTGTTATTTGATATGTGACAAATTGAGTGGGACATCCATTTAAGAAATGTAAGACAAAATGAGCGGAACAGAGTATTAAACGAAAGGTCAAACTTAAGTTATCACAAAATTTCATGGAAACCACAAAAATGCATGTCACACATCTTTTGTCATCTCTTATGTTCATGACATTGATATGTGAAAATTAAAAAGTGTAATATTATTAAAAGAAAAGTCGAATGTCAAAATTTCGTGGAAACAACAAAGTCGAAATCAATCAACATTTTGTCAATTTTTTTTTTTTTTGAAGGAATTGCGAAATTCATTTTGATTCTTTCTAATTCATATGGGCTCACACGTATTGTCATCGTTTATGCTCATTATACATTGAATTTGGGTATCCACCCCCTCAACTTTTTAAAATAGGTAAAATTAGAGTATTGCAAAATTAATTATTTTTATTTTTATTTTTTTTTTTTGCCCTTCAAATCAACCGTAATAATAGGAAGTGATGAAGAAGATGATTTTTGTAGTTTCCGAAGAGCAACCGCTTCCAATGGGACATGCGCGCAGTTTCAAACGAGTGTTGAGCTTGATACCAAAATGACGAGTCATAATTGCAATTTCGACATAACTTTTCAAAAATTGATAGTACAAATCAAAAATCACTACAAATCTAAAGATGGAGTAATTATTAAGTTTTTCTAAATACAACAACCTTTACCTTTTCCAAGCATGAGGTACCTTTACCTTGTACATTCACGCCATTATTGGAAATTAATCACTATATTATGACCTATTTTGTAATTGCGACACTGCTTTAACATATCATGATAAATGACTGCCATCTTTTGATTTGAAGCAAGTTCAAGAAGTAGAGTACGTCAGCATTATATTTACCATTCATGCCTAGGTTCTAATATATATATGGAGGATCATAAAAATATTACCCCTAAGATCCACGAATCAATTGAAACGTTGATTTTAATTTGTATAATCTACGAATGCATTACAAATAAGATTGCATTATTGTGTATATAAAGATGGAGTTTTATTTAAAATCAATCTTGGTCATCCATTTAGTCGAGATTTATGAATCGGATCACGTAGCTAGGAAGCATTCTTATATAGGATACACGACTAGAGTAACTTAATGAATAATAACTATATACTCCCTCTGTCCAGTTCAAGAAGTTCCATTTTACTATTTCGGGTATCCCGTTCAAGAAGTCCCATTTCCTTTTTTGGCAAAAATTAAAACACTAATCCAACCCATTTCCTTTATTTTATTCATTTAATACCTAGGTGAATAGTGTAGTTTACTTTAGTCTACAGTGTTTTTTCATTCAACCTACTTTACATCAATAATAAAATACTACCCTAATTACACTCTTTATCATCTAACTCTCTTTTTCTTAATCTACGTGTGATTCTCAAATGAGACTTCTTCACTTGGACAGAGGGAATACTTCAATGCATAAACTATTAGTGCACTGTGAAATCTGGACCAAAAATCACCGGTTCAAATTTATAATTTATTCATATTTCTTACCTAATAAATTGTTCTATTATTTATTTATTCATGATTATGGATTGAAACAAGTGTTCATAGCCAAAAGAAATTGAGGATTATCTATTTTTTGGTGGTGAATTGGTGATAATTAATACAGCTCGTGTGTTGCACCAATGAAATAAAGTCTGCATTTTGTTGGGGATCAAAATTTATTTTGGAAAAAAAATATTTTTGTTGTAGACATACCATATTTAATATTTTATGTTTATGTTCATGATAAGATTGACTTGGGGTTGACTTGTCATTATGATACTCAGACACTTTAAAGACTTATAGGGTGTTTGGCTAAGTTTAAAAGCTCCTTAAAACAGCTTACAAGCTCCTAAATCTTTAATAATGAACAACTTATAAGCTGTTTTAAGGAGCTTAAAAGCTTAGCCAAACACCCCTCTTAATCATAGCTAGAGATGAATTTTCCGTGTGAATTTCTAAATTAAGGAGTTAAACGCCACATCAGTCAACTTTCATCCTGAGTATGCTCTCTCCTCCTCCGTATATTGTCTCCGGTTGAGCCTCGAGCAGCACATTCATGGCCATTGGCTGCTGCTAGATGCAAAGGTGATCAACATGGCCATTAGCTGATGCCAGATGGAGGTAAGATGATCGTTGTGAACTCAACTTGTTGACGAGCTGAGGCTTTAAGGCTATGAGCTCCTTCACGAAATCGATATGGCCTAACATGGCTGCAACATGCAAAGGAGTCTCGTTGAAATGGTTTGACGAAAGATCTGTCGAGAATCAATGGATCATCTTTTAGTAGTTTGTGCAGTGAAGTAATGGAATTTTGTGTTGCAGCTTCAAATAGCTTAGTCTGCAGCTTCTCCATCTCTCTCTCTCTCTCTCTCTCTCTCTCGGGTGTGTGGTGTGGTGTGTGAGGATCCCACTCCACATTTTGTGGACGTATATATAAGTGAATTTCTTTGTTTGAAACAATAATATTAAACTACAAGGACCACACGTGTGTGAAAAAATCAAAATTGTGGTATTATATTATTAAACGAAAGGTCAAACGTAAGTTATCACAAAAATTCATGGAAACCACAAAAGTGGACATCAATCAAGATTTTGTCAATTTGTTTCTAATGCATGGCTCACATCTTTTGTCATCTCTTATGTTCATGACATTGATTTGTATACGTAATCATTTTTAGAAGGAAGTAATGCAAGGAAAAAATGTTTTTTACTTATTATTGGACAATATATAGGAAAATCAATAACTGGAAAAATGTTAAGACATCGTGCATCAATGTGTGAAAACTCAAATTAAAAAGTGTAATCTATACTAATATAAAAAAGGACAATGCTATTCGGACATAGTATGTCCGGACATAAACGGTTCGACCAAGAAAAAAATAGGTGGTATTTCCCCACATTCACTTCCCCTCAAAATTTTCCCACCCATCGACCAAAAAAATCTCTTCCTAATTAAAACTGTATTAATTAAGACCATATTTCATCGACATAAGCATGTTCTCTTCTCTTCTAATTAAAATTTGCATAGGGTATTATTGTACATTCATAAATAGCCAAAATTAATGAGAAAAATATTAATTAAAAAATTATATAAAATTAGTGTTTTACTTGATCGAACTGGTTATGTCCGGACATAGTATGATCGGATAGCTTTATTGTATAACAAAAGCCTTATTTTAGAAAATTTATTTTTCCTAAAATGTCCTTATTATAAATTAAAATTAAGGGCAATTCTATAATATAATTACATTATAAATATAAATTTACCTTATAATTTAATATATCAATTTATTACTATCAGAAATCGAAACTTACCTTATTAATTAATACTATATTAACTAACTCCTTATATTTTAATAGAACGATGATATAAGAACAAATTTCTTTCCTTCTTTAATAATTAAATATGTCTATACATGCTAAGTGAATATTGTTCAATATTATGAAAATTATAAATAGTGAAGTTAATCTTAAGCTATTATTTTTTCAATTTTATTATGAATTATTAATTTTAATAAATTTTATTTCAAAGTATGTGAAATTATGTAAATTTATCTTCGTACAAATTGTGAAACGTTGAGACGGAGAAGTACACGTGTTATCCGTAAAAATAATAATAATAATAATAATAATAATAATAATAATAATAATAATAATACGTGTATAAATATATATATTTTAGTGCTTTTCAAAATTGAAGTAATTCTCTACTTCTCTTTAATTTTAGCCCGTGGCACTCAAAAATATATAATTTTACTCAAGTTTTTCAGTGTCACATTGACGATTGCCCTACGAAATTTTCAGGCTTTGTATATAAAACTTATGTGGGAATAGATTTTTTTAGAATATTGTAATTGGTTAAGAAAATAAAAAATAGTGCTATTATTTTGAGATAGAAGTGGTGGATGGAGCTTTACATTTTTTGTGAAAGAAAGTGACTCTCTTATTGGTATTAGATTTGAAACAACCCAAATGAAATATAAAATATTTATTGTGGGACAAAGTAATACCTATTACTATACAAGAAAAAATAATTAGAATGCTCTTAACAATAAAATATTTGTCTTATTTTCTTTGTAATGATCATATCTAAAATTTTGAGAAATTGAAAAAAAAAATCAAAAAACATAAAAATAATTACAATACTACGTTAAAATTAAAAAAAAAATCTATAAAATTTACTCATTAATATTTATTAAGTGTCTCATTTTTTCTTGTCATAATTATTTCGGAAAAAAATGATTTAAATGATAAAGATATAGAAAGTGGCGGAACTTAACATTTTTGTGAGAAAAGATGAGTTCTATATTGGGTATTATATATTGGGACAATCCAAATAAAAATATGAAATATCATTGTGGCATAATGATAAACGCCCATTTTGTAGCAACTTATCGCGTTTTTATAGCACAAAGTGCGTTGCTTTGCCTTTAAATGTGAGCGGGTTTTATATTGTTTTCAATATCTTGAATGGATCTCACATTTTGGTGGAGGTTTTCGCATGTGTGTAGGTTGAACGGGATGCCAAGTCAAGAAGGGAAGGATATAGAAGAGCGGGGACGAAGAAACAGAACGAAAAAGTCGAAAACGGGACGAAAACGGAGCCCTACAGCAAAAACCGGCGGTCCAAGCACCAAAACCGGCGGTTGGAGTTGGACCGCCGGAAATGTAGCCGGGTCGCCAGGTGAGCGCCGAATTTCACTGGAATACGAACTCTAGTACAAAACCAAAATCGGCGGTCCAGCCTGGACTGCCGAAAATTTTGCTGGACAGCCGAAATGGCTCGCCGACCGCCGAGTTTCGCCGTTTTTCCCTATAGTCACGTTTTTCCTCCCTTTTTGCGATTTCTACATGTATTAACATTTTTCTACTCCTATATAAAGGAGTTGGCAGCCCAAAAACGCCACTCTCTCCACCCTTACCCTAATTTCACTTGCAACACTTGCTTTTTAGAGTTAAAAACACTATTTCATTGATTGTAATAGAGATTAGCTTGGATTTGGAAGACTTGTTGAAGATTTAGACATTGGGTTTCCTAGTATTTTATTTATGCAATCCTCTTCCCTTTGTTTTTGTGTTAATTTCAATTATGTCTAGCTAAGTTTTCTTTGTTGGTTGGAGGGATTTGTGTGATTTGATGATGGATTTGATCTTAGCTTGTTATTTCTAATTGCCCTCATCTATTTGATTGTGGTGTTGGATCTTATTTTCATGTGGGAATTTTTGATCATCTTTCTTGCATGCCAAGTGTTTGTAGAATGCTAATAGGATTTTACTTTCATGGAAATCAATGATCACAACATGCCTTGCTTTTGAGACTTAGAAGGTGAGAAATGCATGCATGGGAGCTTGTATTCTTATGCTTTTGGGAGTTGATTCGTCGTCTTGAGTCTTAGCCGATAGAGTCGTCGAGTTGATCCGCTTTTACTATCTATCGAGAGAGGGTAGTGATTATCCTTGTGAATGCTCATCTTTTAGATGATTAAATATGGTTATATGACTTAGTAAGTGAAGATCAAGCCATCTAGAATCAAAGCAAAACCTAGAACCAACCCTTTCCCTTCAATTGCCTCTAAATCGTTTATTTGATCATTTATTGTCAATTGTGCTTGATTTTAAGTTTTAATTGCTTGTTAGCCGTAATTGATTGTTTAATAGTTGTTTGAATCCAAAATCCCCTTATTCAAAGAGCTTGAATAGTAGGAATGCGCATGAACCTCATTTCCATTAGAAACTCGTTTTATAGTCCTCGTGGAATCGACACTCGTTACTTATGCTACATTTGACCCGATAAAGTGCGGTATAAATTGCTAGTGAAAGTAGTGATCACTTTTGGCGCCGTTGCCGGGGACTATTTAGAGTTTTAAGTGTTAATGATCTTTGCGTTGAGAATACTAGGTCAAGCAACTTTATTTAAATGTTTGTTATGGAATTAAGTGTGCTCTTTGGTTGGTTTTTGTAGGTGAACTAGTGCATGATCACAAGACGAAAGAAAGGAGAGCTACTCCTTTGGATTTGGAAATTGAGGTCACACACAAGAGAGCCAACCGGGAGAGAAGAAAGCAAGCAATGGAGCGCCAAGGGCCGAATCCTATGGCCGAATTAGAGAGACAAATGCAAGAGCTTCGCCGACAAATGGCGGAGCAAGTAGCCCAACAAGAGAGGCCACCACCCCCGCCTATTAATCAAATGTTTGACCCGCAAGTAAACATGTTCCAAGACGGCGGATGGGGGAACCGATGCAACGCTAATCAATTCGAGATCAAGACGGGTCTTGTGAGTTTGGTGCAAGCGGAGATGTTTGGCGGGGGCTTCAATGAAGACGCCAATGCACATTTGAGAGCCTTCTTGGACGTGTGTGAGACGATAAAGATTCAAGGAGTCTCAAGTGATGCTATTAGATTGAGATTATTTGGTTTTTCATTGAGAGACAAGGCAAAGGATTGGTACAAAACCATTGACCCGATCGGAGATCACAACATGGGAGCAACTTTGCCGGCTCTTCCTTGCCAAGTACTTCTCACCATCTCGGGCACAAAAATTGATATCCGATATTTCTCACTTCTCACAAGCCGGAGATGAGTCTATTCATGAGGCTTGGGAGCGTTACAAGGATTTGTTGAGGCGATGTCCTCAACATGGGTTCTCAAAGGAGCAGCAAATTATAAACTTCTATCGTGGGCTCGCGAGTCATACAAGGGAAGTGGTGAATGCCACCGCCGGGAGGGATTGACTAACCGTCCATATGAAGAGGCGGTCCGTATTTTGGAAGAATGTCGGCGAATAGCTATCTTTGGCCTCAAGAGAGAAATCCTTCTAAGAGGGTTGCTTCTATCGCCGATGATAGATATGATGACGTGTTGGAGCAACTAACCTTAGGAAGGATTATGAAGCCGATAGAAAAGCTAAGTCGGAGGTGAAGATGATAGTTCAACCATGCAATGTGGAGGTGAAGAGAGTTCCCATTTTGAGGATGCTAATTATGTGAATCAAAGAGGCTACAACAACTTCAACCGTTCGAGCTACCCACCGGGTAATCAAGCCTATAATCCTAACTATAGGAATCCCAATCTCTCTTATTCCAACCCAAACAATGTATCCATCCACCACCCGGATTCTCGGTTTCTCAAGGAATGATCAATGAGCCGAAGAAGCCCAGCGTCTATGGAGGAGATGATGCAACAACTTCTCCAAAATCAAAATGCTTTCATGGGTTCCACGGGTCAAAAAGTCACTAGTTTAGAGGGAACCGTCTCGGCCCTATCCAAGTCGGTGAAGATGCTCGAAGGCCAAGTGAGCCAAATGGCTAATCAAGCGGCGTCTCAACACAAGCCGGGTCAATTTCCAAGTAATACGGAAGTAAACCCGAAGAATCAATGCAACGCTATTCACTTGAGAAGTGGGACAACCTACAAGAACTACCCGGAGTTGGAGGAAAAAGATCAAGTGGTTAATGAAGAGGTAGAAGTGGAGGAGCCGGTTCCTCAAGTGGACAAGCCTCAAGCTCAAGAAGAGGTACTTTCTAAAGCTAATCCTCCTAGTCCTTCATCTTCTTTGCCAAACAAAGATGTGGTTCCAAAAGCCCCTTATCCTCAAAGACTTGCCAAAGCTAAGGGAGACGAAAAACTTGCCAAATTTATTGAGATGTTCAAAAAGGTGGAAATCAACATTCCCTTGCTTGATGCTTTGAGAGACATGCCGGGGTATGCTAAGTTCTTGAAGGAGGCCGTATCTAGGAAGAGGAAGCTTGGAAAATTTGAAACCATTAACTTATCGGAGGAGTGTAGTGCCGTGTTGCAAAAGAAGTTGCCGTTGAAGCAAAAGGATCCGGGGAGCTTTGTTATTGAATGTGTGATTGGAGGTCAAACGTTTGGAAGAGTGCTATGTGACTTAGGGGCAAGCATCAACCTCATGCCCTTGTCTATATTTAGAAGGTTGGAAATTGGAGAGTTGAAGCCCACAACGATTGCCTTGCAAATGGCCGACCGATCTATTTCTTATCCAAGGGGAATCGTGGAGGATGTACTCATTAAGGTGGAGACATTTATATTTCCTGCTGACTTTGTGGTACTCGATATGCCCGAAGATGAGCATACTCCCCTTATTTTAGGCCGTCCGTTCCTAGCAACCGGTAGGGCATTGATTGATGTCCAAGATGGGGAGCTCACCTTCCGTCTTAATGATGAGAAGATGACTATTTCTATCTATGAAGCCATGAGGAAACCTCAAGAGTTGGACCTTGAAGAATGTAAGTTCATCGATTCTATTTCATCTTATCCTCAAGACCCATTGGAAACTTGCATTGTTGACTCTATTCACTCTTATTCGGATTTTGATGAGGCTTGTGATGAGTTATTGGAGTCTATTGCATATATGGATGCTAATCAAGGAGTCCCTTTAGAAGATTTGGCTTATCTTGATCTCTACACACCCGTTGAAGGAGGAGTACCGGAAGGAGTATCCAAATCAAGCTCTCCTTCGACTTTGGAGTTGAAGCCATTACCCGATCACCTCAAATATGCATATTTGGGTAAGGATGAGACTTTGCCGGTTATTGTGTCTTCTTTTCTTAATGATGAGGAGTTGGATAAGTTGTTGAGGGTGTTGAGGAAGTATAAATCTTCTATTGGGTGGTCTATAGCGGATATTAAGGGAATTAGCCCTTCTATTTGTATGCATCGGATTTTGTTGGAGGATGATGCAAAGCCGAAAGTTCAACCTCAACGTCGTCTTAAATCCGGTTATGCAAGAAGTTGTGAGAAAGGATGTATTGAAGTTGTTTGATGCCGGAATCATTTATGCTATATCCGATAGTGAGTGGGTTAGCCCGACTCAAGTAGTGGCAAAAAGGGAGGCATCACCGTTGTAGAGGATCCTAATGGAGAACAAATAGCCACCCGTTTGCAAACGGGGTGGAGGGTTTGTATTGACTATAGAGCCTTGAATGCGGCTACAAGAAATCATTTCCCTCTCCCCTTCATTGATCAAATGCTCGATCGGCTAGCCGGATATCAATACTATTGTTTTTGGACGGGTATTCCGGATACAATCAAATTGCTATAGCTCCGGAGGATCAACATAAGACGGCCTTCACTTGCCCATATGGGATTTTTGCTTGCCGTCGGATGTCATTCGGATTATGCAATGCCCCCGCCACTTTCCAACGATGCATGATGGCCATCTTCCATGGTCTTATTGAGAATATCATGGAGGTGTTTATGGATGATTTTTCGGTTTTTGGATCCTCTTTTGATGCATGTTTGGCCAACCTTTCTCAAGTATTACAAAGATGTGAAGAAACCTCCCTTTGCTTGAATTGGGAGAAATGCCACTTCATGGTTCGAGAAGGGATTGTTTTGGGCCATAAAGTCTCAAGTAATGGGCTAGAGGTGGACCGAGCCAAGATCGTTGCCATAGAGAAGCTTCCTCCTCCAACAAACGTGAAGTCTATACGGAGTTTCCTTGGCCATGCGGCTTCTATAGAAGATTCATCAAGGATTTTTCCAAGGTATCAAGCCTCTTTGCTCTTTGTTAGAAAAGGATTCAAAATTTGACTTTAATGATGCATGCTTGGAGTCTTTGAGAAATTGAAGAAGGCCCTCGTTTCTACTCCCGTTTTGATTACACCCGATTGGAGTGAGCCGTTTGTCCTTATGTGTGATGCAAGTGATTGGGCGGTTGGCGCCGTTTTGGGCCAAAAGAGAGATAAGTTGTTCCGGGTGATTTACTATGCAAGTAAAACTCTTGACTCGGCTCAAATGAATTACACCACGACCGAGAAAGAGTTTCTTGCGGTGGTTTATGCATTTGACAAGTTCCGTCCGTATTTGGTGGGGACCCACTCTATTGTGTACACGGATCATGCCGCCATCCGCTATCTCTTCACTAAGAAAGACTCGAAGCCTCGCCTTATTCGTTGGATACTCCTTCTCCAAGAGTTCGACATGGAGATTCGGGACCGAAAGGGTTGTGAGAATGTAGTGGCCGATCATCTTTCCCGTCTTGAAAATCCGGTGGAGGGAGAAGATCCAAAAGTGAGGATCAATGAGAGCTTTCCGGATGAGCAAGTGTTGAAGCTTGTGGACTATACACCATGGTATGCGGATTTTGTCAACTACCTTGTGATTGGAGAGTTGCCCGGTGACTTCACTTCTTATCAAAAGAAGAAGTTCTTGCATGATGTGAAATTCTACTATTGGGAAGACCCCAACTTGTATAGAAGGTGTGCCGATGGGATTATCCGGAAATGCGTCAAGCAAACGGATTGGACAAAGATCATTGGAGAATGCCATAGCTCACCTTGTGGAGGCCATTTTGGAGGGCATCGAACCGCCATCAAGGTATTTCATAGTGGTTTTTATTGGCCTTCGATTTTAAAGATTGTTATGCCTTTGTGAAGTCATGTGATCGTTGCCAACGGGTGGGTAACATTTCCAAAAGAGATGAGATGCCTCAAAATATCTTGGTGGAGGTTGAGTTATTTGACGTATGGGGTATAGACTTCATGGGGCCGTTTCCAAAATCCCAAGGGTTTTCTTATATTCTTCTTGCGGTGGAGTATGTATCCCGTTGGGTTGAAGCTATTCCTACGGTGAAGAGTGACTCAAAAGCGGTGTTAAAATTCTTGCAAAAGAACATTCTCACTCGTTTTGGCACCCCAAGGGCATTGATAAGTGATGGAGGGTCACATTTCAACAACAAGTGGCTTGGGAGTTTACTTTCCAAATATGGGGTGAAGCACAAGGTGGCCACTCCTTACCATCCTCAAGGAAATGGCCAAGCCGAGTTAGCCAATCGAGAGATCAAGCAAATTTTGGAGAAATCGGTGGCACGTCGAAAAGATTGGGCAAGCCACTTGGATAATGCATTATGGGCCTATCGAACCGCCTACAAGACTCCCATAGGCATGTCTCCATTTCAACTTGTATTTGGGAAGTCTTGTCACTTGCCGATTGAGCTAGAACACAAGGCGTATTGGGCTACAAGGCGCATTAACCTTGAGTTTAAAGAAGCCGGATATACAAGGCTTGAGAAGTTACTTGAACTTGATGAATGGAGAAATGAAGCATTTGAGAGCTCTCGGATCTACAAAGAAAGAGCCAAGAAGTTCCATGACCGAGCCATTCGATCCAAGAACTTTGCTCCGGGTGATGAGGTGCTTCTCTACAATTCTCGCCTCCGTATCTTTCCGGGAAAGTTGAAGTCGAGGTGGACGGGTCCCTATGTCATCTACAAGAGCAATGGAAACGGCACCTATCATCTTCTCAAAGCCGATGGAGAGACCTTCTTGGTGAATGGGCATCGACTCAAGCCGTACATCAATTGTGAGCCGGACCGGAACATGACGGTCACAATCTTGAATGACCCTTGAAAGTGAGGTATCGTCTAGCTTTAGACGTTAAACAAAGCGCTTGTTGGGAGGCACCCCAACATTTTACTTGCTTTTGGTTTTTCTTTTCGTTTTGGTTTTGATGCGTCATTGGGTGAGTTTGGTTTGGTTGAGAAATCGGTTAGCATGCTTGTTTGAGTTCGTTGAGAGTTTGGTGGTGTTCAAGTTAAGTGTTAGTTTGGCTTGTCGTTGGTGTTTGTTTTTCTGTGTTTAGTCTCGTCTCTAGGAAGCTTTTCGTTTCTTTTCCCTTAAAAAAAAAAAAAAAAAAAAACGGTTCAAAGTCAAAATCGGCGGCCGGACCGGCGGTTCGGTCCGGACCGCCGAAAAATATGCCCAGACCGCCGATTCGACCGCCGAAAATCACTGTAATTTTCGGCCCGTTCAAAGTCGAAATCGGCGACCCACTCGGCGGTCCAGCCTGGACCGCCGACTTTTGGCTCGCCGATTTCGACTTTGAACGGGCCGAAAATTACAGTGATTTTCGGCGGTCGAATCGGCGGTCTGGGCATATTTTTCGGCGGTCCGGACCGAACCGCCGGTCCGGCCGCCGATTTTGACTTTGAACCGTTTTTTTTTTTTTTTTTTTTTAGGAAAAGAAACGAAAGCTTCCTAGAGACGAGACTAAACACAGAAAAACAAACACCAACGACAAGCCAAACTAACACTTAACTTGAACACCACCAAACTCTCAACGAACTCAAACAAGCATGCTAACCGATTTCTCAACCAAACCAAACTCATCCCAATGACGCACAAAACCAAAACGAAAAGAAAAACCAAAAGCAAGTAAAATGTTGGGGTGCCTCCCAACAAGCGCTTTGTTTAACGTCTAAAGCTAGACGATACCTCACTTTCAAGGGTCATTCAAGATTGTGACCGTCATGTTCCGGTCCGGCTCACAATTGATGTACGGCTTGAGTCGATGCCCATTCACCAAGAAGGTCTCTCCATCGGCTTTGAGAAGATGATAGGTGCCGTTTCCATTGCTCTTGTAGATGACATAGGGACCCGTCCACCTCGACTTCAACTTTCCCGGAAAGATACGGAGGCGAGAATTGTAGAGAAGCACCTCATCACCCGGAGCAAAGTTCTTGGATCGAATGGCTCGGTCATGGAACTTCTTGGCTCTTCTTTGTAGATCCGAGAGCTCTCAAATGCTTCATTTCTCCATTCATCAAGTTCAAGTAACTTCTCAAGCCTTGTATATCCGGCTTCTTTAAACTCAAGGTTAATGCGCCTTGTAGCCCAATACGCCTTGTGTTCTAGCTCAATCGGCAAGTGACAAGACTTCCCAAATACAAGTTGAAATGGAGACATGCCTATGGGAGTCTTGTAGGCGGTTCGATAGGCCCATAATGCATTATCCAAGTGGCTTGCCCAATCTTTTCGACGTGCCACCGATTTCTCCAAAATTTGCTTGATCTCTCGATTGGCTAACTCGGCTTGGCCATTTCCTTGAGGATGGTAAGGAGTGGCCACCTTGTGCTTCACCCCATATTTGGAAAGTAAACTCCCAAGCCACTTGTTGTTGAAATGTGACCCTCCATCACTTATCAATGCCCTTGGGGTGCCAAAACGAGTGAGAATGTTCTTTTGCAAGAATTTTAACACCGCTTTTGAGTCACTCTTCACCGTAGGAATAGCTTCAACCCAACGGGATACATACTCCACCGCAAGAAGAATATAAGAAAACCCTTGGGATTTTGGAAACGGCCCCATGAAGTCTATACCCCATACGTCAAATAACTCAACCTCCACCAAGATATTTTGAGGCATCTCATCTCTTTTGGAAATGTTACCCACCGTTGGCAACGATCACATGACTTCACAAAGGCATAACAATCTTTAAAAATCGAAGGCCAATAAAAACCACTATGAAATACCTTGATGGCGGTTCGATGCCCTCCAAAATGGCCTCCACAAGGTGAGCTATGGCATTCTCAATGATCCTTGTCCAATCCGTTTGCTTGACGCATTTCCGGATAATCCCATCGGCACACCTTCTATACAAGTTGGGGTCTTCCCAATAGTAGAATTTCACATCATGCAAGAACTTCTTCTTTTGATAAGAAGTGAAGTCACCGGGCAACTCTCCAATCACAAGGTAGTTGACAAAATCCGCATACCATGGTGTATAGTCCACAAGCTTCAACACTTGCTCATCCGGAAAGCTCTCATTGATCCTCACTTTTGGATCTTCTCCCTCCACCGGATTTTCAAGACGGGAAAGATGATCGGCCACTACATTCTCACAACCCTTTCGGTCCCGAATCTCCATGTCGAACTCTTGGAGAAGGAGTATCCAACGAATAAGGCGAGGCTTCGAGTCTTTCTTAGTGAAGAGATAGCGGATGGCGGCATGATCCGTGTACACAATAGAGTGGGTCCCCACCAAATACGGACGGAACTTGTCAAATGCATAAACCACCGCAAGAACTCTTTCTCGGTCGTGGTGTAATTCATTTGAGCCGAGTCAAGAGTTTTACTTGCATAGTAAATCACCCGGAACAACTTATCTCTCTTTTGGCCTAAACGGCGCCAACGCCCGCCAACAATCACTTGCATCACACATAAGACAAACGGCTCACTCCAATCGGGTGTAATCAAAACGGGAGTAGAAACGAGGGCCTTCTTCAATTTCTCAAAAGACTCCAAGCATGCATCATTAAAGTCAAATTTTGAATCTTTTCTAACAAAGAGCAAAGAGGCTTCGATACCTTGGAAAAATCCTTGATGAATCTTCTATAGAAGCCGGCATGGCCAAGGAAACTCCGTATAGACTTCACGTTTGTTGGAGGAGGAAGCTTCTCTATGGCAACGATCTTGGCTCGGTCCACCTCTAGCCCATTACTTGAGACTTTATGGCCCAAAACAATCCCTTCTCCCATGAAGTGGCATTTCTCCCAATTCAAGCAAAGGGAGGTTTCTTCACATCTTTGTAATACTTGAGAAAGGTTGGCCAAACATGCATCAAAAGAGGATCCAAAAAGAAAAATCATCCATAAACCTCCATGATATTCTCAATAAGACCATGGAAGATGGCCATCATGCATCGTTGGAAAGTGGCGGGGGCATTGCATAATCCGAATGACATCCGACGGCAAGCAAAAATCCCATATGGGCAAGTGAAGGCCGTCTTATGTTGATCCTCCGGAGCTATAGCAATTTGATTGTATCCGGAATACCCGTCCAAAAACAATAGTATTGATATCCGGCTAGCCGATCGAGCATTTGATCAATGAAGGGGAGAGGGAAATGGTCCTTTCTTGTAGCCGCATTCAAGGCTCTATAGTCAATACAAACCCTCCACCCCGTTTGCAAACGGGTGGCTATTTGTTCTCCATTAGGATCCTCTACAACGGTGATGCCTCCCTTCTTTGCCACTACTTGAGTCGGGCTAACCCACTCACTATCGGATATAGCATAAATGATTCCGGCATCAAACAACTTCAATACATCCTTTCTCACAACTTCTTGCATAACCGGATTTAAACGACGTTGAGGTTGAACTTTCGGCTTTGC
Organism: Schizonepeta tenuifolia; assembly: GCA_029490685.1. NCBI lineage: Eukaryota > Viridiplantae > Streptophyta > Magnoliopsida > Lamiales > Lamiaceae > Schizonepeta > Schizonepeta tenuifolia. The sequence continues at coordinate 6,202 of JANLIY010000836.1, read as the reverse complement.
ATCATCCTCCAACAAAATCCGATGCATACAAATAGAAGGGCTAATTCCCTTAATATCCGCTATAGACCACCCAATAGAAGATTTATACTTCCTCAACACCCTCAACAACTTATCCAACTCCTCATCATTAAGAAAAGAAGACACAATAACCGGCAAAGTCTCATCCTTACCCAAATATGCATATTTGAGGTGATCGGGTAATGGCTTCAACTCCAAAGTCGAAGGAGAGCTTGATTTGGATACTCCTTCCGGTACTCCTCCTTCAACGGTGTGTAGAGGTCAAGATAAGCCAAATCTTCTAAAGGGACTCCTTGATTAGCATCCATATATGCAATAGACTCCAATAACTCATCACAAGCCTCATCAAAATCCGAATAAGAGTGAATAGAGTCAACAATGCAAGTTTCCAATGGGTCTTGAGGATAAGATGAAATAGAATCGATGAACTTACATTCTTCAAGGTCCAACTCTTGAGGTTTCCTCATGGCTTCATAGATAGAAATAGTCATCTTCTCATCATTAAACGGAAGGTGAGCTCCCCATCTTGGACATCAATCAATGCCCTACCGGTTGCTAGGAACGGACGGCCTAAAATAAGGGGAGTATGCTCATCTTCGGGCATATCGAGTACCACAAAGTCAGCAGGAAATATAAATGTCTCCACCTTAATGAGTACATCCTCCACGATTCCCCTTGGATAAGAAATAGATCGGTCGGCCATTTGCAAGGCAATCGTTGTGGGCTTCAACTCTCCAATTTCCAACCTTCTAAATAGACAAGGGCATGAGGTTGATGCTTGCCCCTAAGTCACATAGCACTCTTCCAAACGTTTGACCTCCAATCACACATTCAATAACAAAGCTCCCCGGATCCTTTTGCTTCAACGGCAACTTCTTTTGCAACACGGCACTACACTCCTCCGATAAGTTAATGGTTTCAAATTTTCCAAGCTTCCTCTTCCTAGATACGGCCTCCTTCAAGAACTTAGCATACCCCGGCATGTCTCTCAAAGCATCAAGCAAGGGAATGTTGATTTCCACCTTTTTGAACATCTCAATAAATTTGGCAAGTTTTTCGTCTCCCTTAGCTTTGGCAAGTCTTTGAGGATAAGGGGCTTTTGGAACCACATCTTTGTTTGGCAAAGAAGATGAAGGACTAGGAGGATTAGCTTTAGAAAGTACCTCTTCTTGAGCTTGAGGCTTGTCCACTTGAGGAACCGGCTCCTCCACTTCTACCTCTTCATTAACCACTTGATCTTTTCCTCCAACTCCGGGTAGTTCTTGTAGGTTGTCCCACTTCTCAAGTGAATAGCGTTGCATTGATTCTTCGGGTTTACTTCCGTATTACTTGGAAATTGACCCGGCTTGTGTTGAGACGCCGCTTGATTAGCCATTTGGCTCACTTGGCCTTCGAGCATCTTCACCGACTTGGATAGGGCCGAGACGGTTCCCTCTAAACTAGTGACTTTTTGACCCGTGGAACCCATGAAAGCATTTTGATTTTGGAGAAGTTGTTGCATCATCTCCTCCATAGACGGCGTGGGCTTCTTCGGCTCATTGATCATTCCTTGAGAAACCGAGAATCCGGGTGGTGGATGGATAGCATTGTTTGGGTTGGAATAAGAGAGATTGGGATTCCTATAGTTAGGATTATAGGCTTGATTACCCGGTGGGTAGCTCGAACGGTTGAAGTTGTTGTAGCCTCTTTGATTCACATAATTAGCATCCTCAAAATGGGAACTCTCTTCACCTCCATTGCATCGGTTGAACTATCATCTTCACCTCCGACTTAGCTTTTCTATCGGCTTCATAATCCTTCCTAAGCAAGGTTAGTTGCTCCAACACGTCATCATATCTATCATCGGCGATAGAAGCAACCCTTAGAAGGATTTCTTCTTGAGGCCAAAGATAGCTATTCGCCGACATCTCTTCCAAAATACGGACCGCCTCTTCATATGGACGGTTAGTCAATCCCCCTCCGGCGGTGGCATTCACCACTTCCCTTGTATGACTCGCGAGCCCACGATAGAAGTTTATAATTTGCTGCTCCTTTGAGATCCATGTTGAGGACATCGCCTCAACAAATCCTTGTAACGCTCCCAAGCCTCATGAATAGACTCATCTCCGGCTTGTGAGAAGTGAGAAATATCGGATATCAATTTTTGTGCCCGAGATGGTGGGAAGTACTTGGCAAGGAAGAGCCGGCAAAGTTGCTCCCATGTTGTGATCTCCGATCGGTCAATGGTTTTGTACCAATCCTTTGCCTTGTCTCTCAATGAAAAACCAAATAACTCAATCTAATAGCATCACTTGAGACTCCTTGAATCTTTATCGTCTCACACACGTCCAAGAAGGCTCTCAAATGTGCATTGGCGTCTTCATTGAAGCCCCCGCCAAACATCTCCGCTTGCACCAAACTCACAAGACCCGTCTTGATCTCGAATTGATTAACGTTGCATCGGTTCCCCCATCCACCGTCTTGGAACATGTTCACTTGTGGATCGAACATTTGATTAATAGGCGGGGGTGGTGGCCTCTCTTGTTGGGCTTTGCTCCGCCATTTGTCGGCGAAGCTCTTGCATTTGTCTCTCTAATTCGGCCATAGGATTCGGCCCTTGGCGCTCCATTGCTTGCTTTCTTCTCTCCCGGTTGGCTCTCTTGTGTGTGACCTCAATTTCCAAATCCAAAGGAGTAAGCTCTCCTTTCTTTCGTCTTGTGATCATGCACTAGTTCACCTACAAAAACCAACCAAGAGCACACTTAATTCCATAACAAACATTTAAATAAAAGTTGCTTGACCTAGTATTCTCAACGCAAAGATCATTAACACTTAAAACTCTAAATAGTCCCCGGCAACGGCGCCAAAAAGTGATCACTACTTTCACTAGCAATTTATACCGCACTTTATCGGGTCAAATGTAGCATAAGTAACGAGTGTCGATTCCACGAGGACTATAAAACGAGTTTCTAATGGAAATGAGGTTCATGCGCATTCCTACTATTCAAGCTCTTCGAATAAGGGGATTTTGGATTCATACAACTATTAAACAAGCAATTACGGCTAAACAAGCAATTAAAACTCAAAATCAAGCACAATGACAAATAAACGATCAAATAAACGATTTAAAGGCAATTGAAGGAAAGGGTTGGTTCTAGGGATTTGCTTTGATTCTAGATGGCTTGATCTTCACTTACTAAGTCATATAACCATATTTAATCATCTAAAAGAGGAGCATTCACAAGGATAATCACTACCCTCTCTCGATAGATAGTAAAAGTGGATCAACTCGACGACTCTATCGGCTAAGACTCAAGACGACGAATCAACTCCCAAAAGCATAAGAATACAAGCTCCCATGCATGCATTTCTCACCTTCTAAGTCTCAAAAGCAAGCATGTTGTGATCATTGATTTCCATGAAAGTAAAATCCTATTAAGCAATTCTACAAACACTTGGCATGCAAGAAAGATGATCAAAATTCCCACATGAAAAAAGATCCAACACCACAATCAAATAGATGAGGCAATTAGAAATAACAAGCTAAGATCAAATCCATCATCAAATCACACAAATCCCTCAAACCAACAAAGAAAACTTAGCTAGACATAATTGAAATTAACACAAAACAAAGGGAAGAGGATTGCATAAATAAAATACTAGGAACCCAATGTCTAAATCTTCAACAAGTCTTCCAAATCCAAGCTAATCTCTATTACAATCAATGAAATAGTGTTTTAACTCTAAAAGCAAGTGTTGCAAGTGGAAATTAGGGTAAGGGTGGAGTGTGGCGTTTTTGGGCTGCCAACTCCTTTATATAGGAGTAGAAAAGTGTTAATACATGTAGAAATCGCAAAAAGGGAGGAAAAACGCGACTATAGGGAAAAACGGCAAAACTCGGCGGTCGGCGGCCATTTTCGGCGGTCCAGCAAATTTTCGGCGGTCCAGGCTGGACCGCCGATTTTGGTTTTGTACTAGTTCGTATTCCAGTGAAATTCGGCGCTCAACCTGGCGACCCGGCTACATTTTCCGGCGGTCCAACTCCAACCGCCGGTTTTGGTGCTTGGACCGCCGGTTTTTGCTGTAGGCTCCGTTTCGTCCCGTTTTCGACTTTTTCGTTCCGTTTCTTCGTCCCCGCTCTTCTATATCCTTCCCTTCTTGACTTGGCATCCCGTTCAACCTACACACATGCGAAAACTCCACCAAAACGTGAGATCCATTCAAGATATTGAAAACAATATAAAACCGCTCACATTTAAAGGCAAAGCAACGCACTTTGTGCTATAAAAACGCGATAAGTTGCTACAAAATGGGCGTTTATCATTATGCCACAATGATATTTCATATTTTTATTTGGATTGTCCCAATATATAATACCCAATATAGAACTCTCTTTTCTCACAAAAATGTAAGTTCCGCCACTTTCTATATCTTTATCATTTAAATCATTTTTTTCCGAAATAATTATGACAAGAAAAATGAGACACTTAATAAATATTAATGAGTAAATTTTATAGATTTTTTTTTTAATTTTAACGTAGTATTGTAATTATTTTTATGTTTTTTGATTTTTTTTTTCAATTTCTCAAAATTTTAGATATGATCATTACAAAGAAAATAAGACAAATATTTTATTGTTAAGAGCATTCTAATTATTTTTTCTTGTATAGTAATAGGTATTACTTTGTCCCACAATAAATATTTTATATTTCATTTGGGTTGTTTCAAATCTAATACCAATAAGAGAGTCACTTTCTTTCACAAAAAAATGTAAAGCTCCATCCACCACTTCTATCTCAAAATAATAGCACTATTTTATTTTCTTTAACCAATTACAATATTCTAAAAAAATCTATCCACATAAGTTTTATATACAAAGCCTGAAAATTTCGTAGGGCAATCGTCAATGTGACACTGAAAAACTTGAGTAAAATTATATATTTTTGAGTGCCACGGGCTAAAATTAAAGAGAAGTAGAGAATTACTTCAATTTTGAAAAGCACTAAAAATATTATATTTACACGTATTATTATTATTATTATTATTATTATTATTATTATTATTATTATTATTTTTACGGATAACACGTGTACTTCTCCGTCTCAACGTTTCACATTTGTACGAAGATAAATTTACATAATTTCACATACTTTGAAATAAAATTTATTAAAATTAATAATTCATAATAAAATTGAAAAAATAGCTTAAGATTAACTTCACTATTTATAATTTTCATAATATTGAACAATATTCACTTAGCATGTATAGACATATTTAATTATTAAAAAGGAAAGAAATTTGTTCTTATATCATCGTTCTATTAAAATATAAGGAGTTAGTTAATATAGTATTAATTAATAAGGTAAGTTTCGATTTCTGATAGTAATAAATTGATATATTAAATTATAAGGTAATTTATATTTATAATGTAATTATATTATAGAATTGCCCTTAATTTAATTTATAATAAGGACATTTTAGGAAAAATAAATTTTCTAAAATAAGGCTTTTTTATACAATAAAGCTATCCGATCATACTATGTCCGGACATAATTCGATCAAGTAAACACTAATTTTATATAATTTTTTTAATTAATATTTTTCTCATTAATTTTGGCTATTTATGAATGTACAATAATACCCTAGCAAATTTTAATTAGAAGAGAAGAGAACATGCTTATGTCGATGAAATATGGTCTTAATTAATACAGTTTTAATTAGGAAGAGATTTTTTTGGTCGATGGGTGGGAAAATTTTGAGGGAAGTGAATGTGGGGAAATACCACCTATTTTTTTCTTGGTCGAACCGTTTATGTCCGGACATACTATGTCCGAATAGCATTGTCCTTTTTTATATTAGTATAGATTACACTTTTTAATTTGAGTTTTCACACATTGATGCACGATGTCTTAACATTTTTCCAGTTATTGATTTTCCTATATATTGTCCAATAATAAGTAAAAACATTTTTTCCTTGCATTACTTCCTTCTAAAAATGATTACGTATACAAATCAATGTCATGAACATAAGAGATGACAAAAGATGTGAGCCATGCATTAGAAACAAATTGACAAAATCTTGATTGATGTCCACTTTTGTGGTTTCCATGAATTTTTGTGATAACTTACGTTTGACCTTTCGTTTAATAATATAATACCACAATTTTGATTTTTTTCACACACGTGTGGTCCTTGTAGTTTAATA
>JANLIY010000835.1:0-21577 GCA_029490685.1 Schizonepeta tenuifolia | reverse complement strand
AACATAATCATACGTATAAAATAATCAGGCATTTCATAATTGTAGCACATCGGGGTTTTATTGAAAGGGGCCCGTGACTACTAAACATTTTCTGACTCATTTACATAAATTAGCTTGTACAAGCATTTTTCTGGTATGTTACGTTCAAATCTTGACCGATTCCTCATTCACCGTGGCTGGTTACCCCTCAACAGGATACCACATACACCACAGGTTACAAAGTGCACTAACTCTAGAAAGCACTTAATAGCTAACTCAGAGCCGATCGATAGTTAACATCCTAGCGGTTAACTCATAAATATGGAAAACACAAATGTTAACTCAGATAGGTACAAGAGAACTCACATAAAATATTTAAACAGTTTATGCCATGATTATTACTTTGAAAATACGTTTATCAAAGCGTTAAAGAATTACTTTCGAGTTGTGGAAAAACCCACATTTTATTTGTTATAGAATAAAAGCCCACCTTTATACTTTACAGAACTTATTACTCGTACTTTCATCTTCTAGTCTTCCGTCCTTTCCTTACTGCTGACTTCCTCCTTCATCGTACATAATTCAATATTTTGATAAATCGGTCGTAAAAGATTTAAGAAAACGGAGATTGGAATTTGGTTTTAGTCGTAGTCCTTTTAGTTCTTTAGACATTTGCACGCTACTAATTCTTTTTGATTAAACGGGAACGAGACTTGAACAAATCTCGTTTGGAACTCGAAAGGTTCCTTAATCGACTCTTAGGTCAGTAGAAAAGATAGTTGATAACTCATTACGACTTAAATGATCGAAAGAAACTAAGTTGCGAAGAAAACAACTTAGGAAATTGAATTCTGAAAATTCCCTGCGCAACATAGAAGTTCTGGGGACTGCCCAGAACAGAGCATTTGGAAACAGGGGAAGTGCCCTGTTCCGTTAGAAAGCCTGGGATGTCTAGTTTACTCTTCTATTTACGGATCTCAAATCCGATAAACGAGCTAAGAGATATTACAGTTTCCGGAAAGGGTCGCAAAACTGACGCGGCTAACCCTAACGCTCGATAGAATTCGTCGTATGACATCCTAGGTTCGTTCTATGTTATCGAACCTACATTCTCACGATTTTAACACTTCAAGGCAGTCAACACGTACTCCCGTACGTGAAGAACTCCTTTCCAACGTTCGTCTATTAGCACGACGTTCTAAACATCGGCTTTCAAACTAACAAGTACTATACCAACATTAAGTTAACATTCTCGTTTCTATTTCTCGATTTTAACTACAACTCATCAATTAATAATCTGAAAGCTCATGGTATCAATTACAAAGTTGTTCCTTAGTCCATAATAAGCATTATTATATAATTAGAAACCTTACTCAACTTCTCGATTATTACTTACGTTCCCTTGTTCGTCTTTTACAAATTTTCCAAAGTTATTGGAATTCATTTATTTTCTACAACCTTAATCATTATCTTACGTAGATCATTATTACGTATATCATTTCCTTTTATCATCAACTAATCTTGACTTAATTCGAGTTCTTTGTCTCTTACCATTTTCATAATAATTTTAGAAAATTCTAATTAAATTCATAACATCATCTAATGTCATTAGGAACCATATTCTATCATCTAATCATCAATTAAACTAAGCTATATAAAACCCCTAATTTATCCCTAAAAATTGGTATTAATAAATAAATTAAAAGGGGTGCTCTCTTCATCAATTTCATTCACTAATCCAATTATACTACTACTACAACATATATTATCCTAAGATCATTACTTCCACATCATTAATTTGAAAAATCAATATTGAAACCCTAACCTAATTTTCGGCTCTCATCCAAATCTTAGAGAAATTAGTTCCCTCTTTGTATCAATCATCAATTAACCTACTCCTAAACCCAATTATCTGAACAATTAAGGAATTAATTCATCCTAACACTAAACCCCTATTATCGGTCATCAAGAAAAAGTTTTTCATGGGAAGAGTTTAAGGAGATCTTCTTTGATAAGTACGTCCCCAAGACGTATAGGGCACAGAAGGAAGCCGAGTTTTATAATCTGAAGCAGGGAAAGCTGACTGTGACAGAATATGATGCCAAATTTTGCGAGTTGTCAAGGTACGCGCCGACTTTGGTGGATACTGAGGAAAAGTTATCAAAGAAATTTCAAGGGGGTTTACGATATGAATTAGGAATCGCTCTGGCTAGTCATGGAGGACTAGGCTATATGGATATACTGGGAAGAGCACTGGAAATGGAGGCCGTCGTGCCTGATGAGAAGAAAATCGTACCAACTGCGTCAGCACCAGCGCAGAGTCAGAACCGAGGCTACTACAACAACAATAGTAGCAACTACCAAGGGAAGAGGAAATGGAACGGAGGAGGTAGCGGAGCCTACAACCAGGGTTACAACAACAACCAGGGAGGTCAGAGAAAGGGCTATTAGCAGCCTGGACAGAATAGCAACAACAACAACAACAACAACAAAAGGCCATGGTAGGGAAACAACCAATCGGGGTTGTTCATTCAGGGGAACAAGCAGAACTCACCGTGGAAGGGCAACAATCAGCTGAACCAGCCGCAGGGGCAACAGAGAAACTTCAAGCACAGCCGCAGCAGCCGCAGCAGCCGCCCATGAACCAACAACAGTTTCAGCAGCATGCACAGCAGCAACAGAATGCGAGGGCATGCGCTATCAAACAGGGTGGCCAGCACAAAGGAAAAGGCAATCTCGCAGGTATGGGAAAACTCCACAACATCCCCATTAAGATACTGTTTGATACTGGCGCATCGCATTCTTTCATTGCTGGCTGTGTGCCGATAACTTAGACATCAGACCTGTAAGAGCTGCACAATCTATGAGAGTAGCCACACCTTCAGGAGAGATCACTACTTCCACACACGTTTGCTCTAACCTAGAACTAGAAATCGGAACTCATAAGGTTATAGCGAACAACTTAAATGTTATGATAATGTGGGACGTAGATATAATCCTAGGAATGGATTGGTTGTCAGAGAATTACGCCACGATTCTCTGCAACGAGAGAAAAATCTCTTTTCAGCCGCCGGGTAAAGAACCGACCGAATTCCACGGAATTTCAATGGGTAGAGGCGTACCAATTATATCAGCCCTTCAAGCCACAAAACTCATGAGGAAGAAAGGTACCACAGCCTATTTGTGTACCTAGTCGGAGAACCAGGAGCCGAGAAGACCATCCAAGACGTAAAAGTTGTAAATGAATACGAAGATGTCTTTCCGGAAGTGCTACCAGGATTGCCACCAGATCGTCATGTGGACTTTACGATCGACTTAGAACCAGGAGCAGCTCCTAAGTCTAAAGCCCCATACAGAATGGCACCGAAGGAACTGGAAGAGCTCAAAATCCAGTTACAGGAATTACTAGACCTTGGTTTTATCAGGCCAAGCGTCTCACCTTGGGGACACCCGTGCTATTTGTTAGGAAAAAGGACGGATCGATGAGAATGTGCATCGATTACGAGAACTGAACAAGATAACGCTCAAGAACAAATATCCTTTGCCAAGGATCGAGGATCTGTTTGATCAGCTTAAGGGTGCAGGAGTCTTCTCCAAGATAGATTTGAGGTCAGGGTATCATCAACTCAAGATCAAACCTGAAGATGTACGAAGACCGCTTTTAGAACCCGATATGGCCATTACGAATTTTAGTAATGCCATTTGGTTTGACCAACGCTCCAGCCGTATTCATGGACCTTATGAATAGAGTTTCCACCCCTATTTGGACAAATTTGTTTTAGTATTCATCGACGATATCCTCGTTTACTCTAAGAATGAAACGGAGCACGAGGAAATCTACGGATAGTGTTGGAAACACTAAGAGCCGAGAAACTCTACGCCAAATTCAGTAAATGCGAATTTTGGCTGAAGGAAGTAATGTTCCTTGGGCACATAGTATCGGCAGAAGGAATCAAGGTGGATCCAGCCAAGGTAGAAGCAGTGCACAACTGGAAGTCACCAACAAGTCAGAACGAGATCAGAAGTTTCTTGGGTTTAGCCGGTTATTACAGAAGGTTTATCGAGGGATTCTCTACGATCGCTCGCCCGATGACGCAGCTACTCAGGAAGGATACCAAATTAAATGGACGGATGAGTGTGAGAAGAGTTTCAAACTCTTAAGGAGAAGTTAACTACAGCGCCAGTACTAGCACTTCCAGACACGAACAAAGAATATGTGGTTTACACTGACGCATCGAAAAATGGATTAGGTTGTGTCTTGATGCAAGACGACGAGTGATAGCTTATGCTTCACGACAACTTCGACCTCACGAAGTTGAGTACCCAACCCACGATTTAGAACTCGCAGCCGTAGTGCATGCGTTAAAGATTTGGAGACACCATCTCTATGGTGTAAGAGTTGAGATATTCACGATCACAAGAGCCTGAAGTACTTTTTCGAGCAAAAAGAACTGAACATGAGACAAAGAAGATGGCTGGAATTAGTCAAAGATTATGACTGCGGAATCAACTATCATCCCGGAAAGGCTAATGTGGTAGCAGACGCATTGAGTCGCAAGGCTCCAACGAAGTTAGGATGCCTTTTTGTAGAAGAAGGAACTTTAGTACGAGAATTCGAGAAGATGGATATCAGAGTGCTTGACACGCCAGCTACGATAACAAGTCAGATAGCAGCATTAGAAGCTACACCAGATTTGAGAGAAAGATCATCAGTGCTCAGAGAAAAGACGGTCAATGGAAAGGTTGCGAGTAAGGATAAGAACAGACAAACCAGAAGGATATTCTGAAGCACCTGACAATGCGATACTTTATGAAGGCAGGATTTGTATTCCTGACGACGAACGAATTGAAGAACGAGATCTTGAGTGAGGCTCACGATACGCCTTACACAGCACATCCAGGAAGTACGAAAATGTATCAAGATTTAAGAAGGAACTTTTGGTGGAATGGAATGAAACGAGACGTTGCATCGTTTGTAGAAAGATGCCTAGCATGTCAGCAAGTTAAGGCCTTACACCGACGACCATATGGATTGCTACAACCGTTGGATGTCCCAGATTGGAAATGGGAAGGCATAGCTATGGACTTTGTCACAGGCTTGCCTAAGTCGAGAAGAGGAAACACAACAATTTGGGTGATAATAGATAGGCTTACAAAGTCAGCACATTTCTTACCGATTAAGATCACATATGGATCAGAGAAACTAGCTCAGTTGTATGTCAGAGAGATTGTACGTCTGCATGGAATACCGAAGGTCATAATATCAGATAGAGATGCCAAATTCACCTCGAGATTTTGGATTACGATGCAGAAAGAGTTGGGAACAGAGCTTAATTTCAGTACAGCATTTCACCCACAGACAGATGGGCAGTCAGAGAGAACGATTCAGATTTTGGTCGATATGTTGAGGACAGTAGTTTTGGACCGAGGCGCGAATTGGGAAGAAATTCTACACTTAGTTGAATTCGCTTATAACAACAGCTATCAGGCCACGATAGGAATGGCGCCGTTTGAGGCTTTGTATGGAAGGAAATGTAGATCGCCACTCTATTGGGACGAAGTAGGTGAGAGAAAGAACCTAGGCCCAGATGCGATCAATGAGATGATTGAGATAGTTCGACAGATCCGAGATAGAATGAAAGAGCCCAGAGCCGACAGAAATCTTATGCCGACGATCGTCGAACCAATCTTGAGTTTGAAATAGGAGATAAAGTTTTTCTTAAGATATCCCGACCAAAGGAATCCTTAGGTTCGGAGTTAAGGGTAAGCTAAGACCCAGGTTTATAGGACCTTATGAATCCTCGAGAGAATAGGACCCGTCGCTTATAGATTGGCCTTACCGCCAAGTCTAGGAAGCGTTCATAACGTTTTTCACGTTTCTCAGTTGAGAAAATATGTTTACGATCCTAAGCACGTCATTAGTCAGCAAGACGTAGTTCTTGAATCTGACCTAAGCTATGAAGAGAAGCCGATATCGATCTTGGATAGAAAAGTTCAAGAATTAAGAACCAAATCGATACCAATAGTTAAAGTGCTTTGGAACCACCACGGGCAAGAAGCCACGTGGGAACTCGAGGAGAAGATGAAGGAGCGATATCCTCATCTTTTTGCAGAAGGTAAGCAAATTTCGGGACGAAATTTTTCGTAAGGGGGGTAGGATGTAATCCCCGTAAATTCCTTACGACCTTAAAATTTTAAAGTTAATTAAATAAATGGCTTTGCACGCCTAAGTTTACGATTTTGAATTCTAAGACTAACGGTCGAATCCGTTTCCGAAAATAAATTACGGAAGTCAGCTAGACGACTACTGTATTTAGGGTTAGCGCGTACGAAAAGTTTTAGTTCGTGAACTCAGAACGGAAAACCGTCTGATTTTTACATTCACGAAATCGCGATACGAACTCGCCCGAGAAAGTTCGTTTTTATGATTTTCCGGACGAAACTCGGACTGTGTCGTCCCGAGTTTTTGTCAAAATAAATTTTATAAATTTATTTTCCGATTAAGTTTCATACGTTAAAATTTTCGGTCGAATCGGATCGCGACGATTTTGTGCGAGCGACGTTTTTCGTCGAACATTTCCGTAACGTCGGATCGCGCCGGAAAAACGCGTATTTTCTTTCTCTCTCTCTCTCTTGACCGACATCATCATCTCTCTCTTAGATGATATTTTCATTTTATTAGTTAAATAAGGGACACCTAAGTATTACTATTCACCCCTTTACACCTATTAACCTTATAACTTATGTTTAATTCAAATTAAAACACCATCTCTCCCTCCCACACCTTAGAAATCGGCAGCACCCCTACTCCATTCTCCCATCTTCATTTCTTCATCTCCATTGAAGAAAGCTTCAAGAACTTCAAGAAGAAAATCACAAGTCTTCATTCATCCATCCAAGCCTAATACTTCTTTCACTAATTAGCAAGGTAATCCTCTCCTCTATACTTCTATCCATTCATCATCCTCTTCTTTTTATTTTCCTTTTTGGATCGAAAATTAGGGTGATGAATTAGATGATTCGATCTTGAATTAATGAAATTGGATGTGTTAGATAGGTTAATTAGGGTTTAGAATTGAACAAAATCAAGAACCTAATCTCTATGTCTTTACCGAAAATTTAGGGTTATTTGTAGGATTTTTGGATTTCTTCAATTGATGATAGATTCATGCCTAAGAGGTGTTTAATTGGTGATTAGAACAAAGAGGAATCGAAAGCCCCATGTTTTGTGAAAACCGATTTAGGGTTTGAGTTTGAATTTGGGATTTATGCATGTTAGATGAAATTGGATTGCAATTGGTTAATTGTTGTTATAATAGGATGATTAATGAATAAATGGTGTTAATTGGAGAAGAAAATCACTCTCTTAACATATATATAAATACCGAAATTATAGTAGTTTTAGGGGTTTTCATGTGTTGATTTAATTGATGAATTGATGATGGAATTATGTTGTAGTTGATGTTAATTGATTATGGGAATTTAATTAGATTTTTCTAAAAATATTTATTGGAATGTAAGAGACGAAGAACTCGTCATAAGTTGAAATATAGTGATGATATGAAATGTTTGTATGCATAAAAGTGATTCTCGTTAGATGTAGTTTAACGTCGTAAAATTTGAACGGAATCCGACAACTTTGAAAATTTCATAAGAGACGAACAACTAGACGTAACTAGTAACCGAGAAGTCGAATGAGAATTATAATTGGATAATATTGTCTTTGATGGACTTGAGAACAACTTTGTAGTTGACGTCATGAGCTTTCGAGCTAATATAATATGAGCTATAGTTATAGTCGAGAACTAGAACGCGAATTTCATAACTTGTTGGTTTAGTAATTGTTAGTTGAAAGCCGACGTTTAGAACGTCGTGCTATTGGACGAATTTTGAGAAGGAGTTCACCACGTAGGAGTACGTGATGACTGCCTTGTGGGTCCAGTTTCTAAAAATCGAATTCGAGAGCTTAGAACGAACCTAAGACGTTATACGTCGAATCTATCGAGCAACTAGGGTTATCGCGGCAGTTTTGCGACCCTCGCCGAAACTGTATAACTTTTGGCTCGTTTATCGGATTTGCGATCCGTAAATTGGAGCGTAAACTAGACATCCCAAACTTTCCAAAGGTAAGGCTCATCCCCTGTTTCCAAATCCTCTGTTCTGGGCAGACCCAGAGTCACTGTATTGCGCAGTAAAATTTCAGTTTCATTTCTTCTAAGTTGTTTCGTTCGCAACTTAGTTTCTTTCGATCGTTTAAGCCGTAATAGCTATCGAATATCACCCTACTGACCCTAGAGTCACGTACAGGGCCTTGAGTGATAAAAACCAGTCGAGATCTTATCTCTTATCCGTTCAAATAAAGAAGTAGTAAGCGAGGAATTTCATAAGTTGTTTAATGAACTAAAACGTAATTTCTTCTAAGTTGATTCTTTCCAACTTAGTTCCTTATGATCTCTTAAGTCGTATCGAGTTATCGACTACCCTCTCTACTGAGTGATAAACCAGTTGAGACCTTCCGAGTTCTAAACGGGATTTGTTCGAGTCTCGTTCCCGTTTAAGTAAAATGAATCTAGTAAGCGTGCAAATGCCTAAAGAATGAAACGGCTAAAACTTATTTCGATTCTCTTTGATCGATTATCTTTTACGACCCGTTTTTAAGTATTATTATTTTAGATGAAGAGGAAGCCAGCTGTAAAGAAAGGACGGAAGATCCGAAGATTGGAAGCTAGTGCTTTTAGTTCTGTATATCGAGGTGGGCTTTTATATACAAAATAAAACGAGCAATGCTCGGAAAATCTTTCTTTATCGCTTTGATATCTGTGTTTTCAAAGTGATATTATGGCATGAACTGTTTTATGTTTTTATGTGAGTTCTCTTGTACCTATCTGATCAACATTCGTGTTTTCCAGATTTAGAGTTAATCTAACTAGGTTAACTAACGATCGGCTCTGAGTTAGCTGCTAAGGCTTTCCAGAGTTAGTGCACTTTGTAACCTGTGGTGTATGTGATATCCTGTTGAGAGGTACCAGCCACGGTGAATGAGAATTGGTCAAGATTGAACATAACATTAGTCAGAAAATGCTCGCGCGAGTGATTTATGAGAAAAGAGTCAGAAAATGTTTAGTAGACACGGGCTTCTTTTAAATAAAACCCCGATGTGCTACAATTATGAAATGTCATATTTATCTATACTTATGATTATGATTTCGGCATCGTGCCCACTAAGTATTTTTGTACTTAGCCCTGCATTGTTTTCTAAATGTGCAGGTTGAAGCGACGGTGAGCGGCAACGGTTGATGTTGAGTTGAAAGATAGGATGCTTTAGTTAGAACTCTTTCGCTGCAGAACTCTCAGTCTTTTTGAATATGTACCTTTTGAACAATACACTGTAGTTTAAGTCTGTAAATTTAAACTTAGTTTCTACTGTGTACTTTTGTCGAGTAATCCTTAGCGATTAACTCTTTCTTATTTATATTCAAGTCTTGTTCATGGTTTATCGATGCCTTTCATGTATGTTTAGTCAGTTAGCCTCCTTCTTCCCCGCTTCTTTAATCCAACCCCAGTCGCACCCCGGCTTCTACCGTCCCTCGGGATTTGGGGCTGTGACATTACGATTTAAATGATCGAAAGAAACTAAGTTGCGAAGAAAACAACTTAGGAAATTGAATTCTGAAAATTCACTGCGCAACACAGAAGTTCTGGGGACTGCCCAGAACAGAGCATTTGGAAACAGGGGAATTGCCTTGTTCCGTTAGAAAGACTGGGATGTCTAGTTTACTCTCCAATTTACGGATCTCAAATCCGATAAACGAGCTAAGAGATATTACTGTTTCTGGAAAGGGTCGCAAAACTGCCGCGCCTAACCCTAACGCTCGATAGAATTCGTCGTATGACATCCTAGGTTCGTTCTATGTTATCGAACCTACATTCTCACGATTTTAACACTTCAAGGCAGTCAACACGTACTCCCGTACGTGAAGAACTCCTTTCCAACGTTCGTCTATTAGCACGACGTTCTAAACATCGGCTTTCAAACTAACAAGTACTATACCAACATCAAGTTAACATTCTCGTTTCTATTTCTCGATTTTAACTACAACTCATCAATTAATAATCCGAAAGCTCATGGTATCAATTACAAAGTTGTTCCTTAGTCCATAATAAGCATTATTATCTAATTAGAAACCTTACTCGACTTCTCGATTATTACTTACGTTCCCTTGTTCGTCTCTTACAAATTTTCCAAAGTTATCGGAATTCATTTATTTTCTACAACCTTAATCATTATCTTACGTAGATCATTATTACGTATATCATTTCCTTTTATCATCAACTAATCTTGACTTAATTCGAGTTCTTTGTCTCTTACCATTTTCATAATAATTTTAGAAAATTCTAATTAAATT
Source organism: Schizonepeta tenuifolia (assembly GCA_029490685.1). Taxonomy (NCBI): domain Eukaryota; kingdom Viridiplantae; phylum Streptophyta; class Magnoliopsida; order Lamiales; family Lamiaceae; genus Schizonepeta; species Schizonepeta tenuifolia. The sequence continues at coordinate 11,192 of JANLIY010000835.1, read as the reverse complement.
CATAACATCATCTAATGTCATTAGGAACCATATTCTATCATCTAATCATCAATTAAACTAAGCTATATAAAACCCCTAATTTATCCCTAAAAATCAGTATTAATAAATAAATTAAAAGGGGTGCTCTCTTCATCAATTTCATTCACTAATCCAATTATACTACCACTACAACATATATTATCCTAAGATCATTACTTCCACATCATTAATTTGAAAAATCAATATTGAAACCCTAACCTAATTTTCGGCTCTCATCCAAATCTTAGGGAAATTAGTTCCCTCTTTGTATCAATCATCAATTAACCTACTCCTAAACCCAATTATCTGAACAATTAAGGAATTAATTCATCCTAACACTAAACCCCTATTATCGGTCATCAAGAAAAATTAAGGAAATGGATTTCAATTGGATAGAACAAGAGAGGAGATGAATACCTTAACAATTAATGAAAGAAGAAATAGGATTTGATGGTTGGATGAAAAATCCTTGCTAATAGCTTGAAGCTTCTTCAATGGAGGGAAGAAAATGAAAGTGTGTGTGTGTGTTGAAGAAGATGGCGGTAATGGGAGGTGGAGAAGGAGAGATTAAACTAACTAATGTAATAGTATTTGCTTAGGTGTTACTTATTATAATATTTAGAACATAAGTGGAATGGTGAGTCATAAGTTTAAACATTATAAAAAATGAAATATCAAAGAATGAAAGTGGGAGGAGGTCGGCAGCCTTATTAAAAATTGGGAGAAATGCGCGCTTTTCTGGCGCGATACGATGTTACGGAAACCGATAAACGAAAAATGTATTTCGGCACATTATCATCAAATTCCGATTTGACCATAAATTCCAACGTATTTTACTTGTTCGGAAATTAATATTTTAAAACTTAATTCCGACAAAATCTCGGGACATCACAGTCCGAGTTTTGTCCGGTAAATCATAAAAACGAACTTTCTCAGGCGAACTCGTATCGCGATTTCGTGAATGTAAAAATCAGACGGTTTTCCGTTCTGAGTTCTAGAATTAAAAATTTATCATGCGCGACAACCCTAAATACAGTAGTCGTTAAGCTGACTTCCGTAATTTTTTTTGGAAACGGATTTCACCGTTAGTTTTAGAATTTAATTTCATGAACTTAGGCGTGCAAAGCCATTTTTATTATTAACTTTGAATTTTTAAAACAGTACGAAATTTTTGGGGTATTACAGGACTGTAGATCGACAAAGCAACAACACTATTCCGGCTTCTTTTAACAGGGGAGGAAGGTTTGGGTACAGGCGGATTAACCGAGGTGGGTAATGTGATTTTGAGATAAGAGGTAACAAGGGTGAATGGAGGAGAAATCGTGGTCAATGGGGTGAAACCGTTTTCAACCCCTAATTATCTTATTTAATTAATGATTTTTTTAAATATATTATTTAAGAAAATACAAAAAAAATTAAAATAAAAAAACTAAAATTTATTTACATTTGTTTCGTTCATAATAAATTATTCAAATTTATGTCCACTTCGATATTGCATTTATAATGGTAAATGCGTATTTTCTATTTTTAAAAATAAAAAGTTGAAAGTTGAAAAATATATAGTATATAATTTCAATGCACAATTCAAATAAATTTGATATAATAATTGGATTTTTTTAAGTGAAATTTCATCTATGAATCGTTACAAATATCGAATTTCATTAAAAAAGGTATTTTGTATTTTTTATATTTGATTCTCACGAATCGAATATTCGATTCAAATGCTCGTCTCACGAATCAGATATTTGATTCGCTATTTCATTATCACTATTCCAAGATTCGATTCAAATGCTCGTCTCACAAATCGAATATTCAAATCGATATTCCATTCTAACTATTTCAAGATTAGATTCAACATCTCGTCTCACGAATCTATAATCTATAAAATAATTTGTTGTCCCTATTCGAATATTATAATGGATATAGACTTTGGCACATGATGTCTCTCACGCTCCGACACGTGCTTGACTTCCGGGATCTGTCTCCCGGGGGCCAACACGTGCTTCAGATATTTTAATAATAAAATACACAATTTCATTATCACTATTCCAACATTCGATTCGATATTTCATTATCACTATTCCAAGATTACATTCAAATGCTCGTCTGAAGAATCGAATATTCGATTCAGAATTTCATTATCACTATTCTATTAATCTATTAAACATTTCATTCGCACTATTCCAACATTCAATTCGATATTTCATCTCGTCTCATTAATTTTTTCCGCATAGCATCACAAATGTTGTCCGCATAGCATCTATTAAATTAGACTATTTTTACCCTTATAGTTCATATTGTGTCGGAATTAGTCGAGGTGGGTCGAGGCACGAGCAAGTTACCCTTTAACACGAACCCTTGTTTAGTTGTAGTCAACTATCACTGATAAGAATTTGACTTTTGCAATTACACATTCAATAATTGAGAAATTATTAAATTGACTCGTCGAAATAACTGAACAAGGGTTCGTGTTAAAGGGTAACTTGCTCGTACCTCGACCCACCTCGACTAATTCCGACCCAATTTGCAATTATAAGGGTAAAATTAGTCTAATTTAAATGTCAATTTAATAATTTCTCAATTATTCAATGTATAATTGCAAAAAAATAATTTATCATGCTATGCGGACAAAATTTGTGATGCTATGCGCACAAATTTAGTGAGACGAGATGAAATATCGAATCGAATGTTGGAATATTGCGAATGAATTGTTTAATATATTATTAGAATAGTGATAATGAATTTCCGAATCGAATATTCGATTCGTCAGACGAGCATTTGAATATAATCTTGGAATAGTGATAATGAAATATCGAATCGAATGTTGGAATAGTGATAATGAAATTTTGTATTTTATTATAAAAATATTTGAAGCATGTGTTGGCCCCCGAGAGACGGATCCCGGGAGTCAAGCACGTGTCGGCGCCCGAGAGATGGATCATGGGAGTCAAGCACGTGTTGGCCCCCTAGAGACGGATCCCGGAAGTCAAGCACGTGTTGCCCCCGAGAGATGGATCATGGAAGTCAAGCACTTGTTGGCCCCCGATAGACGGATCTCGGGAGTAAATGCAAATTGATCTATTATCTATTATACTAGATTGTAATTAAATATTTCATTATATTTATTCCAACATTCTATTCAACATCTCGTCTCACGAATCGATATTCCATTCTCACTATTTCTAATTACAAAACAACAAAATGTTATTATAGATATATAATTGTCTACATTATGATCTTATTAAATCAAAATCAAGAAATATTATACTATTTAAAAAGTTAACATACATTATGTGAGTACTATTATCATAATTAAAAAAATAATTTCATCTATTAGAATGTTAGACTCGCTATTTCATTCTGACGAGTCGAATATTCGAATTCATATTTCATCTATTAAAATTCGTGGTAAACACAAAATAAATAACTTCATTATTTAAATCTATATCGTTTTCTCATAAGATGTTAAAAATTATTATTATTATTATTATTATTATTATTATTATTATTATTATTATTATTATTATTATTATTATTATTATTATTATTATGCTCTTATTGTGCTCTTATTATATAAAAAATCGACAAAAAATAATTATTTTTAAAAATAGTACAAAAATTCTCAAAAAAAAAGTAAATAAGAGGTCTCGATCTCTCAACATCAATATCGAATAAGTAGTAATGAACCACTGGGTAAAGGCTTGATTTTGGAGAGTAAAAAGAAAAAATAAAATAATAATAAACGAAAAAACAAAATCCCATAAAATTTTATGGCCGTATGAAAGGGCACTACCACCCATTTCCCAAATAATTACAACTCAAACTAGGGCAATCGAAATTCATGTTGAGGAAGGCGCCGTCGCCGACACCGACGTAGAGCACAGGTAATACGGCGACACCCAAGTTGTAATCGATTTTTTTTTTGTTTTCGTTTAAATTGGTTTTTCTTATGTTATTTTCCAACGATTTTTCAGTGAATTTGTTGCCCAACTGAAACTGGGAACACGCAAGTCGAAGGAATATTGCCTTCTTTCTATCTCCGTCTTCGGCTATGAGATTATGACACCAATATTTGCTACATTATAAGTTTTGTGGTTGTCGATTTTAAGTTATATTCCAATTTATGCCTTTGGTATTTTTTTCCCACTCAATACATTGAATTATGGGAATTCAGTCGAATATTTAGTACATTATATTTCATTGTTTCGCACACGTCGTTGTCACGACCCCAAATCCCGAGGGACGCAGAAGTCGGGGTGCGACTGGGGTTCTAGTAAAGAAGCGGGGAAGAAGGGGGGCTAACTGACTAAACATACATAAAAGACAAACATACATTCGATGAACAAGACTTTACTAAAATAAAGGAAGAGTTAATCGCGAAGGATTACTCGACAGAAGTACTCGATAGTATCTAAGTTCAAGTTTACAGACTTATACTACAGTAATTCATCAAAATGTACATATTCTCAAAAGTCTAGAATTTTGCAGCGGAAGTAAGTCATAAACTAAAGCAATCCTACTTCTCAACTCAACTTCAACCACCGCCGCTTCCCGTCGCATCAACCTACACATTTAGAAAACACATGCAGGGCTAAGTACAAAGGTACTTAGTTGGCACGATGCCGAAATCATAATCATAAGTATAGATAATATTGCATTTCATAATTTGTAGCACATCGGGGTTTTATTTGAAATTAGCCCGTGCCTACTAAACATTTTCTGACTCGTTTTTCTCAATTTAGCTTGCAAGCATTTTTCTGGTATGTTACGTTCAATCTTGACCAAAGCTCATTCACCGTGGCTGGTACCCCTCAACAGGGTATCACATACACCACAGGTTACAATGTGCACTAACTCTGGAAAGACTTAGAGAGCCGATCGTTAGTTAACCTATTTAGATTAACTCTAAATCTGGAAAACACGAATGTTAACTCAGATAGGTACAAGAGAACTCACATAAAACATAAAACAGTTCATGCCATAAATTATCACTTTGAAAACACATATATCAAAGCGATAAAGAAAGGTTTTTCGAGCATTGCTCGTTTTATTGTATATATAAAAAGCCCACCTTAGTGTTTACAGAACTAAGCACTAGCTTCCGATCTCCTGATCTTCCGTCCTTTTCTCACTGCTGGCTTCCTCCTTCATCGTAAATAATAACACTTAAAATCGGTCGCAAAAGAATAATCGAATATAGAAATTCGAATTTAGGTTTTAGTCGTTTCATTTCTTTAGGCATTTGCACGCTACTAGATCATTTTACTTAAACAGAAAACGAGACTTGAACAAATCTCGTTTAGAACTCGAAAGGTCTCATACTCGACTCTTAGGTTAGTAGAGAAGATAGTCGTCGACTTATTACGGCTTAAACGATCGAAAGGAACTAAGTTGTGAAAGAAACAACTTAGGAAAAATGAATCCTGAAAATCACTGCGCATTACAGTAACTCTGGGACTGCCCAGAACAGAGGAATGAGAAACAGGGGATGAGCCCTGTACCATTTGAAATCTTGGGAAGTCTAGTTTACGCTCCAATTTACGGATCTCAAATCCGATAAACGAGCTAGAAGTTATTACAGTTTCCGGGAAGGGTCGCAAAACTGCCGCGCTAACCCTAATTGCTCGATAGAATCGACGTATAACTTCTTAGGTTCGTTCTAAGTTCTCGTACTCGATTTCTCACAAAACTGGACTCTCAAGGCAGTCGACACGTACCCCCGTACGTGAAGAACTCCTTTTCAAAACTCGACCAATAGCACGGCGTTCTAAACATCGGCTTTCAACTAACAAGTACTAAACCAAAAATCAAGTTAAAACAATTCTCGTTTCCAGTTCTTGACTTTAACTACAACTCATCATTAAACAACTCGAAAGCTCATGTCGTCAACTACAAAGTCGTACCTTAGTCCATAATAAACAATATTATAAGTTAGAAATCTTATTCGACTTCTCAGTTATTAAATACGACCACTTGTTCGTCTCTTACGAGATTTCAAAAGTTGTCGGATTTCGCTCAAATTTTACGTCATCAAACAACATCTAACGAGATTCATTTTCATGCATATCATCACTTCATATTATTACTACATCTCAACTTAATTCGAGTTCTTTGTCTCTTACGACTCACAAATTATTTTTAGAAAATTCCAAATAAATTCATATCAACATCTAATATTATCAACATCATTATTTCATCAACCAATCCTCAACTAATTCAACTACATGCAAACCCCTAAATCCTTCAAAATTTTCGGTATTATCATACAATTAAAGAGGGTGTTTTTCTTCATCAATTAACATCATTTATCCCATTATCATACTACCATATCATCAATTGATCAAATACAAGTCTAATTACACAATAAATTGCAAAAACCCCAAATCAAAACCCTAGCCCTAAATCGGTTTTCTATCCAATTTCATAGGGTTTTCGATTTCTTTTTGTTTTAATCCTCAATCGAACACTTCCTAAGCATGATTATAACATCAATTGAAGGATTCAAACATCCCACCAAATTGCCCTAATTTTCGGTAATGTCAAGGAGTTAGGGCTCTTGATTTTCTTCCAATTTTAATCCTAGAATTCATATCTAATCACATCTAATTACACTAATCGAAGATCACACATCTAATTCCATCACCCATAATTTTCGATCCAAATGAAAAATAAAAAGAAATGGATTTGGAATGGATAGAATTAGAGAGGAGGTGAATACCTTGAAGTTTAATGAAGGAAGAATTAGGATTCGATGGAGGATGAAGAACTTGTGTGAAATCCTTTCTCCAAGAACTTGATGTCTTCAACAATGGTGAAAAAAAATGAAATGGGAGAGAGGGAGAGAGTGGCTGCCGATTTTGGGAGGGAGGGAGATGAGAGAGATGACTAAATTATGTAACATAATGTTATTAGGATTAATAGGTGTAAAGTAGTATAGATTAAAAGGACATTAGTCATAGGTTAAATACTATATAAAAATCAAAATATCAAGGTTAAAGAGAGAGTGCAATGTCGGTCAAGAGGGAAGGGAAAAGAAATTACGCGCTTTTCCGGCGCGATACGACGTTACGAAAATCGAACGACGAAAAACGAAGCTCGGCACAAAATCGTCAAATTCCGTTTCGTCCAAAAATTCTAACGTATAAACTTAATCGGAAAATAATATTTAAAATTTTAATTCCGACAAAAACTCGGGGCGACACAGTCCGAGTTTCGTCCGGAAAATTATAAAAATGAACTTTCTTGGGCGAGTTCGTATCGCGATTTCGTGAATGTAAAAATCAGACGGTTTTTCCGTTCTGAGTTCACGAACTAAAAGCTTTTCGTACGCGATAACTCTAAATACAGTAGTCATCTAACTGACTTCCGTAATTTATTTTCGGAAACGGATTTCACCGTTGGTCTTAGAATTCAAAATCCTAAACTTAGGCGTGCAAAGTCATTTTTATTATTAACTTTAAATTTTTAAGATCGTAAGGAATTTCCGGGGTATTACACTCGTATTGGATTTGAAAGATTAATACATTGGTTTTGTTCATACAAATTGTGTTTCAAATGGTAATGTTTGGTTCTTTATTTTGGCAATTTCCCATTCCCCTCCATTGTAGTTATTGATTTGATCAGGTTATATGGCTTAAACTCTAAGTTTACGTTGAGTTAAATTTGCATTACAGATAATCCTCATACTATATTGTTGTGTGTATGTCTTTAATGGAGGTTAATATGACGATGCATCATGCATCAGTTGACAAAAATGATTATAGGATTGTAAGTACGCCAACTGTTCGAATAAATGTTTTCAATAGAAAATGTAAGTCATTACATGTCATTCAAAGTAGTTTCTGTTATAGTTTGTGTTTTTATTTATGCGTCATGAAGTTCATAGAGTGTGTACTTTGCTTTCACGATTAATGAATGATTTAGGGAAGGTAATTGCAGTAGCAAGGATGAATGATGCATCAGGATCGAATATGCGTTGTGCTGACCATTACAGTCTATCAAGAAATCAGCCCTTCTTTGATGTATTTCTAACAAACTCACACGTGTCTAAACCCTTCTGTATGGTATTATGAATTTCAATCTATCTTTCATTTTCCATTTTCAATTAATTTTGTTCACAACTTAAATAAAGATCATAATTTAGTGCAACATGAAGTGTCGGCACGTGCCAGACACATGATCTGTCGTGCTAATGTGCCGGCAGAACTTACTTATCTTGGAGAAACATCTAACCTATTCTTCTGCGGGAAAGAGGATAGGCCGCGGTTTGACAATGACGATTGGAAAAAATACGTGCGAAAACACAATCTCAAGAAAGATGATGCTATTGGCTTTGAAGTTCTGGAATCCACTAATGAGATTCTTAGGCTCAAACTTGTTATAGAGTGCGACACTAATTGGCTGCCGGCTGAACTCCAGGAAAAAGTCGACGCAGCTGGGAAGACACCAGAAACGGCCATAGATGTCAATTAGCTATATTTAAGTTCTATCTCTTATTTGCAATGTATTCGTAATTAAGTTGATGGATTGTGGTTGTTTAAGGATCTAATATATTACCTTCGTTTTGGACTTAATGAATGTTTTATGTCATTTTGAATTTATGCTACAGTTCAAATTTTCCGATTAGTTCCTTTTGATATAGTTCGTCCAATATTCAATTTACAATTACTGAGTATAATGTTATTTTGTACATATACTTTCACTAGTAGATTTTAAACAATGTGGCAATCAATACTACATCCATTTATCCTATGATAAATCAAAAATTAAATTGAAGAGTAGCTACGTCAATATAAAAAAAATTAATATATGATTTATTTCAAGACAATCAAATCAATATGAGCTACCTACATCTCTTTTACACAAATTCATATTCGACAGAATCGTTACATGGTAGTATATATAAAGTGAGTGATAAATGGTAACAGTGAAATTCTTTCACTGAATGAACTTCGGAAATATAATCTATTTTAATGTTCACATTATGACCATCCAATTACTATAATAGTGTGACATTTATCAACTTTGCCAATTATTGTAATAGTTTGACATTACTGATAATAATACATTACATTTTTATCGATGCAAATTAATAATAATAATAATAATAATAATAATAACAATAACAATAATAATAATAATAATAATAATTATTAATTGTTATTGTTATTATTATTATTATTATTATTATTTATCTAATCCTGGGAAGAAATCATCGAAAATATTCTTCTTCATAATATATATTTTTAACATTAATATATTTGACACTTTTTTACCATTTAAAATCAAATAATACATATATTTCACACTTATTTTACCATTAAAAAAACAAATAACATTAAAAACGATAATCATTATATATATATATATGACTTCTTATTATAAAAGATTTAGTCAATCATATAAATTGGTATTACGGAAAAGATTTTTTAGATTAATATATCAAAGATATATATTCCCTCTAAAAAATCATTAATTACGATTTTTTTAGGGTTAACACCCTCTCATTAGATATACCAAATTTCCATATAAATAGGGACACTCTCCATCGGAATAAGTCGCCACACATTCAAACCTTCTTATTTTATTTTTCTCTTCACCAAATCAGTTTCACCTAATAACCATGCCGCCGCCATCAACCTTATTGTCTCCAAGAAAACTGGTCATCAAAACTGGTGAGTTTTGCATACGAAGAATTCGATGATCTCATTGTTTGGCAATTCCAGTAAGAGGCTACCATGTTGACATGTCTATTGAGCCACTGCCCTTACCCACGATTTATATCCAACAAAACATTCATGAGAGCTATCCTTGCTACGCAAATGATTCTCCGTGAGTACACTGCCTCGACATGTGCAGAAACCTATACAAATTCTTCAAAATGTACAAAGAACATCTTTCGATCATGGCACGACGTGAATTCTACGTTGATGAGGTCTGATGGTCCGATACGAGTTACTGGTGTATGGGGGGGGAGGAAATTACACCAGTTAGGATTTTTCAACTTTGAAAGCTTAACCCCCGAAAAACTTCAACTGAGTAAAGAAAGTCTCAGCTGGTATTCACAACTGAGTCAGTTGTGAAATCCAGCGGAGACTTTCTTACTCAGTTGAAGTTTTTCGGGGGTTAAGCTTTCAAAGTTGAAAAATCCTAACTGGTGTATTTCCTCCCCCCCCATACACCAGTAACTCGTATCGGGACCATCAGACCTCATCAACGTAGAATTCACGTCGTGCCATGATCGAAAGATGTTTCTTTGTACATTTTGAAGAATTTGTATAGTTTCTGCACAATGTCGAGGGCAGTGTACTCACGGAGAATCATTTGCGTAGCAAGGATAGCTCTCATGAATGTTTTGTTGGATAAATCGTGGGTAAGGCAGTGGCTCAATAGACATGTCAACATGGTAGCCTCTTACTGGAATTGCCAAACAATGAGATCATCGAATTCTTCGTATGCAAACTCACCAGTTTTGATGACCAGTTTCTTGGGAGACAATAAGGTTGATGGCGGCGGCATGGTTATTAGGTGAAACTGATTTGGTGAAGAGAAAAATAAAATAAGAAGGTTGAAATGTTGTGGCGACTTATTCGATGGAGAGTGTCCTATTTATATGGAAATTTGGTATATCTAATGAGAGGTGTTAACCCTAAAAAATCGTAATTAATGATTTTTTTAGAGGGAATATATATCTTGATATATTAATCTAAAAAATCTTTTCCGTTAATACCAATTTATATGATTGACTAAATCTTTATAATAAGAAGTCATATATATATATATGATTATCGTTTTTAATGTTATTTGTTTTTTTTAATGGTAAATAATGTGAAATATATGTATTATTTGATTTTTAAAATGGTAAAAAAGTGTCAAATCTATTAAATGTTAAAATATATATTATGAGAGAATATTTTCGATGATTTTCTTTCCCAGGATTAAGATAATAATAATAATAATAAATAATAACAATAACAATAATAATTATTATTATTATTATATTATTGTTATTGTTATTATTATTATTATTATTATATATTATTTGCATCGATAAAATGTAATGTATTATTATCAGTAATGTCAAACTATTACAATAATTGGCAAAGTTGATAAATGTCACACTATTATAGTAATGGATGTCAATCATGTGCAATTTAAAATAGATTATATTCCGA
>JANLIY010000834.1:0-21596 GCA_029490685.1 Schizonepeta tenuifolia | reverse complement strand
CTTTAGGTTTTATTATCCCCTACAGGTTACAGCTCTACCTCATACTTTTAAGATGCATCCAAAAAGATCCTCTAGAACAAATTTACCAAACTCGTCAAAGAGCTCAACTAGAAATTTAGAAAAAAAAGAAACTCATATCCTGATTATTCAGTAACTGTTCAACATATGGTTTAAACCATGTAGTAGAAATGGCTGAATGAATAATCTTGTGTATATTCCATCATGCAATTATGTATACAAGAGAGGCTAAAACTATTCTGGGCAAATAAATCAAATCAGTGAACTAATACAAACTACCAGATATATTAACATGTATGAAGCTGAATTTAAGTACAACATTAAATCATTATAACTCGATTACAGCATAACTGTATGGACAAAGTCAAGAACAAGTGTGAAATGTACCATTAAGAGCCGGTCATTATTAGGATATGTGGACAATGATGTAGAGATTGATCTCCTCAACAGTTCCACAATACCTTCAACTCCCAACTTGACAGAACTATGCAGTGCTTCGGGTGCATCGGCAAGCACTAGCAAGGTAGCAATAGGTCGAACCTCATCATCACTATACTCTGAAACTCCAACAGCTAAACAACTCTCGTTTATTTTATGTAAAACATAATCGAAAATCACCAGATATAAATTTCTCCTCTCTTCTCTTGAGTTTGACAGCACTAACTGCATTGGACAGATGAACATGCAAATTCAACATCATTGTAAATTATCCCAAAACTGAAAGTTTATTTCTTATTAAGAAACACAAAAATTAATAAGAATTACAGGAAGCTAGTTGTTTAGTGGTGATTGAGGGATAACAGCCTCACTTGTATAGGATTACAAATATGGACTATTCTCTATATTTGTAATCCTATACAAGTGAGGCTGTTATCCCTCAATCACCACTAACAACTAGCTTCCTGTAATTCTTATTAATTTTTGTGTTTCTTAATAAGAAATAAACTTTCAGTTTTGGGATAATTTACAATGATGTTGAATTTGCATGTTCATCTGTCCAATGCAGTTAGTGCTGTCAAACTCAAGAGAAGAGAGGAGAAATTTATATCTGGTGATTTTCGATTATGTTTTACATAAAATAAACGAGAGTTGTTTAGCTGTTGGAGTTTCAGAGTATAGTGATGATGAGGTTCGACCTATTGCTACCTTGCTAGTGCTTGCCGATGCACCCGAAGCACTGCATAGTTCTGTCAAGTTGGGAGTTGAAGGTATTGTGGAACTGTTGAGGAGATCAATCTCTACATCATTGTCCACATATCCTAATAATGACCGGCTCTTAATGTACATTTCACACTTGTTCTTGACTTTGTCCATACAGTTATGCTGTAATCGAGTTATAATGATTTAATGTTGTACTTAAATTCAGCTTCATACATGTTAATATATCTGGTAGTTTGTATTAGTTCACTGATTTGATTTATTTGCCCAGAATAGTTTTAGCCTCTCTTGTATACATAATTGCATGATGGAATATACACAAGATTATTCATTCAGCCATTTCTACTACATGGTTTAAACCATATGTTGAACAGTTACTGAATAATCAGGATATGAGTTTCTTTTTTTCTAAATTTCTAGTTGAGCTCTTTGACGAGTTTGGTAAATTTGTTCTAGAGGATCTTTTTGGATGCATCTTAAAAGTATGAGGTAGAGCTGTAACCTGTAGGGGATAATAAAACCTAAAGGACTTTCTTAAGTTTTGGGAGCTACAATTTGATAAATTTATGGAAAGGGTAGTATAAACTCACTAGTGATTTACTCAATTTTCGGGAAAAACGATTGCATAAATATTAAAAGGTACTGAGATATTTACTCAATTTTTTTTTTGAACAACATTACAAGGAAATTTAAATACCGCATGATGGAGGACTCGAACCCGTGACCTTTGGTCCGGGCATTAACCTCACTACCACTAGGCTAACACACACACACAAGGAAGATGAGGGTAACATATAAGATTCTTTAATTTCAATTTTTTTTTTTATTGTGTACTTTTCAAGGAGCTCACATAGGATAGATGATCACATGTTTATTATTAGGTATGCTGAAATCCTGAAACATGTGAGGTGTATACAGTACTGATGGTCCATGCATTAGCTGCCTTCTTGTTTGCTCTGTCTATATCCTATTAGTGCATAGTTGGTTTGGTTCTTCAGTTTCTCTATTGTGGCTTCAACTTGTCTAAACTACACAGAAATGTGTGTAAATAGTAAAAAACTCCACGCAACCAATTTTGTTGATGACTTTACTATGTGGTGACATGTGTCAGAGACATGCCTAGAGGTAAAAGAAGAATTTATGGATGAACTTTTTTTTGATTGTGCGTTAAATTATTTTCCTCTTGCAGTTACTGGAGAAGATCGTAGAGAAATTTGATGCTCTCATAGGATCATTTACTCGGGTGGATAAAGAGTTCACCCAAATGATTAAGATCACAAAATCAATCAAGTCCATTGAAAGCATTGGTGGAGTTCCTGGGAACGCTGCTATGAACGCAAAGCTTTGCTGGACCACATTACATTCTCTTCTTCATTCTGAACGAGATGCTTATCGTCACAATGGATATTTGTGGTTAGGGACTTGCTGATTGCAGAAATCAGCAAGGAAGGAGATCTGAGTCTCGCAAGCATTAAAAACTTGGAGCAGAAAATATCGCTTGCTGGAGTTAATGAACATTCAGCATCGTTAAATGTTCCTCTACCTATTTGGCTTATGTGTGGACTTCTCAAGTCCAAAATAACAATATTAGAGGTGGCTTTCTGTTTGTTCTGGAGAGGCTGCTGATCCAGTGCAAGTTTTTGCTAGATGAAAAAGAAGTCCAACAGGTAATGCGTAGTCAATCTAAGGATCATATACATGACAAGAGTCGTCTCGAGAAAGCAAATGCAGTGATAGATATCATGAGCTGTGGCTTATCCTTGATGGCTCAGATAAATGAAACTGATCGAATGAATATCCTAAAGGTAATTATGATCTGTCTGCTTCATCGTTGCTGCTTCATATAAACATATATTTCCAATATGAAGGGCATAAAATCTCCAATATTCCTTGATTATATGTATCCTCATTTGCATCTGCTTTAAATTAAAGGAGATGCTGGTTGGATGTCTTACATGTTGCTTGTTGACGGCCATTGACTAGTTTGTTTTTCTGGAAACCTGGAAGCGTGTCTCAAAAGAATCTCTTTCTTACATTTTGTATTTAATGGATTTAGGCTTTGCTGCAAGTATGAAAGGGCACTTCATGTTACAACACAACTTTCGTGCATATACTGCCTGAATGTTGTGTTGATCCTGTCAATACTAATGCTGAGAAAGGGAACGGGCTGAAATTGATTTCTCTTCCTGATACATCGGAGATACATAATAATTAGCTATACAATAGTTTGTGCCACTTATTTTTCTAATGCATGTATTTTTCTTTGACATGCATGTACAGATGTGTGATATTCTGTTGTCTCAACTGTGCTTGAAAGTCGCATATGCTACTGCAACACAGTTTGGAGATTCAATGCGCCGTCAAGATTCCATTAATTTAGAAAGAATGAATAAGTTGGATGGGGCAGAACGACTTTCCATAGCAGAGAACAGTGATCGCAGTGATTTTACTGGAAGTCCTAGCACCAAAGTTGGAAAAAATGTACATATTCCAATTCGTGATACTGCATCCATGGCAGCCCTGCTTCTTCGTGGACAAGCCATTGTTCCCATGCAGTTGGTTGCTCGTGTTCCTGCTGCATTATTCTATTGGCCTTTGATCCAGCTTGCTGGTGCCGCTACAGATAATATTGCATTGGGCGTCTCTGTAGGTAGTAAAGGGAGAGGAAATCTTCCAGGTGGCACATCAGATATAAGGGCTACGCTTCTCTTACTTCTGATTGGCAAATGCACAGCAGATCCTGCTGCTTTTAAGGATGTTGGTGGAGAAGAATTCTTTCGGTAGGTTATCAGCTTGTATTTACTGTCACTGGAGTTTACTTACTTCTTAATATTTTGTATTCGTATCTGCCAGGGAATTGTTGGATGACACAGATGCAAGAGTGGCATACTACTCTTCAACTTTTCTTTTGAAGGCAAGTATTGGGTGTGTTTGCTGATTTTGAACAGTGAAATTTGAAGCTATGTAATTAAATTTTTTTTATGTCTTACAGAGAATGATGACTGAGGAACCAGAGAGTTACCAGCGCAAACTTCAAAGTTTGGTTTCAAGGGCTCAACAGGTTTATTCTTGTTTAATTTTTCTTCTGTAAATGTTATGGCTTATTTTGGAATTCTATGGTTGGTTTATGCAGCAAATGAATCTTGCGTCTGATAATTATCACTGTGACCCGCCAATGATATTAGTCCCCACGTTACAAAGCACACTGTCGAAGTTAGAACAATTCAGCGTCCTGTATGAGAATTGCAACTTTATGCTACAGCTTATATCAGCTTCTTTAATTACTCAGATTAGGTCCAAAGTAGAATTGAATATAACACCACATAGGTTGGATATAACACCACATAAGTAGAATTGAATATAACACCACAGCTTATATCAGCTTCTTTTGGAATTCTATCAGTGGCTTCATTCAAATCCTTCATACTTTTGAAACTATTTTATGTGAATGTTCTTTTATGGTCATGATTTCCATGCTGGTGCTTGAGATGCTACTTTTATTTACAGAGCAACAACGAAAAGCTATTGGAAAATCCATACCTCCAGATGCGTGGCCTGCTTCAGCTGTCAAATGAGTAGCCATATATTTCAAATTTCAGCTAAACCTACCTTCCTGTTTTTACTGGCCTGAGAAGAGAGAATTCACTTCATTTCTCCTGATGCTCATTTTCTGGCTAGGGGGGCGAATTCATGGTTAAGCTGTGAAATAGCTAATGCCTCTTTTATAATGGCTCAAACAAATTGGAAGTTGAGCTCTAGTTCTTCTATTAAGCACGATAGAATATCAGAGGTGATGCTTTCTGAAAATCCTCTTGGAATACTTTGTCTCTGTGCGCGCTTGAAGAGATTTCTTAAATAAGGGTTGAGACTGAATCTAGACCGTTGATTTACTCAGAGACTTCTGGGAAAGCCCACATAAACAAAGTAAAGCCTTTTTTTCGTGGCTGATGATCCTAAAATGGCTGCATATTTGGCCAGCAATCTGTATGCTGGAATTTGGCATATTCTTCTTCCATCTTCAGGTACTTGTATGCCTCCCATTTTTAATGTATTGAATATACTAAAATCATCTAAGCAGTGCTCTCTGTTCATTCTAAAATGCATTCTCTAAAATTCTGTACATTTTTACAGCCTCCAGTCCACCTATTCTTTTATTTGTCTTTCATTATTCTTGCTCCCTCCCGTGATAATTAATCTTCGGTTTGTTGTTGCAGCTATGGGGGTTTATTTTTCAATAACACCGATGCCTCTAAACTAGAGAACTTGTTTGTAGTCATTACATGACTGGATGCAAAGCTTTTCATAGAAGTGCACCCGTCTCAGTTTTCAGTGGTGCAACTTTCTGAAGGATCGACTATCTTGATCCAGAAGAGTAGGTTGTACATAGCGTCATCGCCCAGCTTGAATATCTGGGTTGAAGCACCATTTGTACATACATGTATGTAGCTGGCTGGATGTAGGGTGCTTTTTTTCGTTTTTCTGGTGCTCAAGTTTTGGTGAGAAATTTAATTCAATTTTGTCAATCCATTCATTGCTTAGGAAAAAGGCTTTCTGGATCAGAGCGCTCAAAAGTGCAATGCAAATTTTGTTTCCTCACTTCCTAACATGTAATTAACTTTTTTTTTATTTTTTTTATTTTTTTTTCTGTTCTTCCCATTTATGTTGTTGTAAGTGTTAAAAATTATGTGCGTGCGTAATTGGTTATTTATTACTAGTAATTGCCTTTGGAGCTGCATTGTCTCATATTTTATTTTACATGGGCCCTTCAACTTTCTGTAATTCTTTACTAACACATTGTTCCTGCACGTTGAATCCTATAGCTCATGAGGATAGTAATATATTGAATTATAAGGTATTGATTGTCTAAGGATGACAATTCAACTTGAAACCGACGGTTTGTTTAAAATAATGCAAGTATTAGAGCTGAAGATTGCTAACCCAAAATATTTGAATCCGATTGGCCCTAACCCAAAATATTTGAATCCAATAACTCAATAAAATTAGTTCTAAAAGAGATGCGTAAGCTCTAGAAAGGTCAATCCAATTCCAATCCAACATGAAATCGAGGAAAAATTTCAATCAGTGGCATCAATAAATGCAGGAATCGAATGAATGAATGAATTGATCCGGTTGTCATTCCTAATATTATTGTCGTTTTTTTTATTCTCTGTCACGTGAATGGAGGGATCAGGTACGAAAATAAAGTGGTTGCAATAGCAGAAACTTAAACTATGTAGAAAGCTACCTACCCCATTATAGAGTATTCTGGAAGTTCAGTAGAGGAGCTAATTTCACCGTAAAACTCATTTTCCTTCGATCCAATGAATATTTTCTATATATTTTTTCTCATATCATTTTCTATACTTTTTTTTAAATAATATCTAACTTTATTTTTCCAGAATTAGCAATTTCTTCTAAATCAATAATATCATACAAAATAGAATGTTATAAGAAAATGTGATGTATTAAAAGTTAGTAAATTAATCGTTTATTACAATATAAAATAATTATCACTTATAATAAACATCTTAATAAAAAGTTCAATATAAAACTAAAACTTTCAAATAAAAATTATTATTGGTGATACTAAAATAACACTTGTCATAAGTGCAAATTGATAAGGTCTAATTCACATGTTTAAAGAATAGTAAAATTATTTGAGTCTTCATACATTAACTCCCTCTCCTTTTCTTTTGAATCTTTAACTTCTTGTCTAAAAAGGTCTTAAAGATGGAAGTCTTAATATTCGAGTCTTTAACGAAATTTTCTTTTTACTTTTATTTTTACTCAAAACGTAAAAAAAAAAGGTAAATATAATTTAAAAAATCAACATAAATGCAAAAATTTGGCTACACTATAATTAGGCCACGTTTTCTCATTACACTCTTCAATACTCGAATACTCGATATTTCGTTCGTGATTCTCTCTCATCTCTCTGCTACAGAATTTCGCAAACACCATCTATGGCTGTTGAGATTTGCGTTAAGGCTGCTGCTGGCCACCCAGACATTCTTGGAGACTGTAAATTTCCAATTTCATCTACAAGCAATACATACACTTACACAATCAACCTTGACTTTTTTTTTTTTTTTTTTTTTTTTTTTTTTTTTTTGTGAGGCTTTATTCTGATGAATTGTTTTCATCTTGTAGGCCCCTTTTGCCAAAGGGTTATGCTGACTTTGGAAGAAAAGAAAGTTGACTACAAGCTGCATTTGATTAACCTCGACTCTAAACCCCAATGGTAAGTTGCTCAAAATCCTGCTGATTTTTGGTTTTTTGTTTTTTCGGTAGAGAGAAAGTAATTCGTTTTCTTGATCGGATGGTTTTAGGTTTTTGGATGTGAACCCAGAAGGGAAGGTGCCGCTTATAAAGTTTGATGACAAGTGGATTTCTGATTCTGATGTAATTGTTGGAATTTTGGAGGAGAAATACCCCAATCCTTCTCTCTCCACCCCTCCTGAAGTCTCCTCCGTGTATGATTTTCCATTTCCCCCTTTTCATTTCATTCTAATGTTTATTTGCATATGAATTATCATTTGGTAGTATTATTAGTTGGATTAATTATGAGCTTTTTTTTTTTTTTGGATAAAATGGAAATATGATGTTTGGATTTGGTGTTTTAATCGATTCCTTTTTTTGTGTGTGCTTAAAGGCAACGTCTAGGCTTTCACGTGCTGAATTTTTTAGAGTCCAGAAAATACTTGATATTGTGAATTATTTAGCAAGAGTGTGTTGTTGGGCGCTCTTCTGCGCAAATAGATTTATGATTCTGCAGTCTGATTGTTTGTGCCTTTTGTTCTTGATATTCTATTAGGGGCTCCAAAATATTTTCTTCCTTTATCAAATTTTTGAAGAGCAAGGATTCCAGTGATGGATCGGAACAAGCTCTGCTTGACGAATTGAAGGCGCTAGACGAGCACCTAAAAATTAAGGTGGTAAATTAATGTGTTAAGGATGCGTTACTTCAAGTTGAAATTATGAATGGGAGGATGTAAATGTATTATGTATTGTTTGTTTTTGGTGCTAAACTTTTCTTTTTATGTATGGATCAGGGTCCATATATCAATGGAGAAAACATCTGTGCTGCTGACTTGAGTTTGGCACCTAAGCTTTACCATCTTGATGTGGCGCTCGGCCATTTTAAAAGTTGGACTATTCCTGAAAGCTTGACTCATGTGCACAACTTCAAGAAGGTATATATTATTACTAATCTTTTTTTTTTTTTGGGTGTGGTCTATTTTTATGCTATGTGAATTGATTGATGTTCAATAGTTGATACAATTATATCACAATTTTTTGGTTTTGAAGCTCTCTGTTGTTCTACCTCTGGGCCTAAACCTCAAATATTCATAACATATGCTATCTGTCAACTCATATTGTTTATCAAGATATAATCAGTGATAGAGCCAGACTTTTCTCTCAAGGGCCCAAAAAAAAAATTAATTAATAAGAAAAAATTTAAAGCACAATTTTCATTAGAGTAAAGATGATAATCTTATAACATTTCTCTACTATTCTTTATGTTCTAGAATCACTGCATAATAACTTCATTAGTAACATTCACAAATACATAGAAAATTATGTCATCCACTATAATTTTTTTTAGAATCAGTCAAAATATTGGTCTTAATACAAAAACAATCAACTAATTAATGTCAGAATGCTTTGGTTCCTGCTGAGCAATATATATGCAAGTAATTAAATAGAGAACTAATTAATTAAATCCAAGCAATAAAAATTAAGAATAGTGCTCCAAATATAGATATACCAGTAACTTTCAAATTCCAAGGGGGCCAATGACCCCCTTGCCCCCATCGTCCCTCGGTCCTTGGAAGATATTGCTGTAAGTTATAAATGAGCTTCAAATACATCGTCAAATCATGAATATGTGGTTTTTTATGCAGTTTGTGAATTTGGAACGATACCCCAACTGAAATAACAGGTCTCTATGTCTTATGTGGCTTGTCTCTCTTCTAATTGAACAGCTTGTCATTCTTCCTTGGAAACAAATTACTTTGGTTCATAACATAATTCTTCAACTTTCAGAATTGAATTCTCATATCAAGCACTTTACTGGTAGTGCAACTTTGGATATGTGATACAGTCATCTCTTCTAACTTGGAATAACTTAAGACTGCTATCTGCATACTCCAAGCAGCTTTGAAACCTATATCCGGTTGCATCTTCGAAGCTTTATATCTTTTTATCAAATTATTCTTTAAAGTAGTTTCTATCTAGAAATTGTCTTAGTCGCAGATGGGCATTAACTTGTCAGATTCTTTTTTTTGTGCTGATTCAAGCCTTAATATATTGCACTGACCAATTATTTCTGGAGTGTTTTTAAAGTCGAATTTTGAATATGAAAGATGATGTATTCTTAGTCAGTTTTTATGTAGCCATGATCGGGTAATATATCCTCCCCCCTCTCTCTCCATGACAGTTACTGTATGCTCGAGAATCATTCCAGAAAACACAGGCTGCAAAGGAACACGTCGTTGCAGGCTGGGCGCCAAAAGTTAATGCATGAATGTCTTAATCTACCGGCATCATAGAATCTGATGCTATTATTCCCTTGACAAATGCTCCTTGCTAGTAGTAATAATCCTTGATTTGTTTCAAGTTGCTAGAGACGACGACGTATTTGGATCTGTCAAGGCTTTGCTTATCATGGTATGTTGTATGATGTTGTGGATCTGTCAAGGGCTTTGCTTATCATGGTATGTTGTATGATGTTGTGGTTGAAGTAAAAGACATTCTTATTATCGTTCTACTTCTCATTGCTGCAAATATGGCTAAAGAGCTGGGCTCCAATTGTTATCAATCTAATAAATGAAATAAACTAACTCAGGATTGAATTGTTTTTTATGAAAATAACTCAGTTTGCAAATTTGAAATTAATAAAATTTTATATAGGATTAATTGGGTTAAGGTACATTAACTTTAAAAGTTGTTGCTAAGTATATGAACCTACATTTTTTTCATGGATGTAATTTCGGCATCATTTCCTAATTAAATGGATGTACACGTTAACTCTATAGCCACATAACTGTACAGAAAAAAAAAAGAAAAAAAAGAGAGGAATCATAGGTTGTATAACTTTTAAGGTCATGGAAAAAGAAATGGGGTCAAGTTCACGTACTTTACTTCAATTAATCCTTTTATATATTATTTTATCTCAAAAAAAAAAAAAAAATCCTTTTATATATTATTGATGTTGTAAATTTGATTGGCCACGGTAGCCCAAACTGTTGAAGAAGGAAAAAAAATCCATAAACCCAGGAGTTCAGTGACTGAGTAATCATGTTTAATCATGTATACTATACTCTGTAGCAAATAAACGAGAATTACTATATTTGATGTAGTAGTATAATAAAAAGACTTAATTTCAAATCAAATCAAGTCTCTCACTCAGAAGCCTTAGTTCAATTTTGATACCGGAAAATAACTTTATCAATGTGTACTGATTATTGTGATTATGATAATATCTGAAATTAGTGGTACATTGATTGTGTTGTACTAGTATTTGTATTTTAAATAAACTGGCACAGAATCGTGCAAGTAAGTCCAGTCTATCTGTCACATCGCAGTGAACTCGGACGCGATAAAGTCTAGATACATTCTATTCTAAAAATAAACATCCAGATACATTCTGTTTATATCAATAGCAGCCCTTAACAGGTCTTCTTTCTATTTTCATATTGTACTGTTTATAATTATTTATTTTGATAAATGAATCAAGTGAGTAAATTATACCCGACTTAGCTACCTTGCTACTGCTAGTAAAACGAGAGTGCTTGTATTGAGAATCAAAATTTTTCGAACTTACTATTTTACTTTATAGATCGATCTACCAACATGAAAATAAAATTGAAATTGTTTCATTTGACACATGTTTTATTTTAAACTAATTATTCGGGATTTTATTTGCATGAAAGGCACTGTATTATGAATATGTATACTTCATAATTAAGAATAAAAAAGTTTTGGAGAGCACTATTTCTAGTTTTGTTTCCATTTGTCTTTTTTTTTTAGTTTTCCATCTATAAACTTAAGATTTGCTTTTCTACCAACTATCGATTCATGTCTCATGTTATGTTTATCTCTTTGAAGTTCCCAATAAATTTCTTATGACTTATTTCTAAAGAGAAAAATTAATATTTCTATAAGAATGGGACTTTTTTTTTTTCCTTGTGTGCAGTTTTATACGTGTAATTTAAGGAATATTTTTTTAGCAAAAACTTCAGATAGTCATGACTTTTCATCATTATAAAATCAAAAGTAAACTTACACTCATCTTCATTTGAATTCGTATTCCCCTAGAATTCGGCTTCAAATTTTCTTAGCCCAATAAATTTGACTAAATAAGATGACCTGGTTAAGATGTTATTTCTCCCGTTTCATATAATCTACTATTACAAAAAATGATCATCGTTTATAAAAGATTATTTGATTGTATAAATATATACTTCTAATTTCCTAAAAAAAATTCCTAAAATGATTTAATTCATTTTGGACAAAGTTTTATTGACAACTTCAAATTTATCCTTTTCAATTTAAGTGTTGATTAGTGATTAATTTTTGTTTTTATTTTACTTCTTTTGTCATTATTAATTTGAGCAATTTGCGAATTTTCACATAGATTCCGAAAATACAGAAACTATTGGTCGGTATTGTTTTGCGCCAATCGCAGCAAATTTACAATTGAACACTTAAACTCCACGTGTCTCATCCACGCGCCACCGTCTCGGCGGCGGCCTCCGTCATGGAGAGGCTAAGCCACTCCTCTCCCAGCGCCGTTGACCTCTCCTCCATCACCACCACCGCCAGCCGACCCGTCAAAATCATCCAGTTGCAGCATCCCACCGCCGCCACCTCCACCTCTGCCGTCTCGCCGCCGTCGTCATATTTCTGGAAATGGAGAGCGAAGATGAAGCGGATGACTGGGACGGACTGGATTGAGCTGTTTCTGCCGTGCTACCGTTGGATTAGCAGATACAAATGGCGCGAATATCTGCAGCCCGACCTTATGGCCGGCGTCACCGTCGGCGTCATGCTCGTTCCTCAGGTGCCGGAGGATAATTGATTATATTGATCGATAATCTGTAGCTGTTTTTTTACATAATTTCTTCTACTTGTTACTGATATTATTTGTGCACATGTTTTTTTGATGTGCAACAACCAGTCAATGTCGTATGCAAAGCTAGCTGGGCTGCATCCTATATATGGACTATGTAAGTTTCCTTTCTTTGATTTTTACTTTTACTGCTACTGTTCCTTTGCTTATTGTTAGTTCGATGGTTGCTATACGTGAAATATGTCATCAAGTGTGTCATTTTATGTATATATAATCACACATACCTTCATGTTATATGTTCAACTCGACCGTTATATTAACTGCACCTGCTGTAACTCGCCAGCCGTAGTGATGCAGCGAGATAATACCAGATTTAGTTAGGTCCAGGTGCCTATTATGTTATTTGGATTCAAGATTTGGTGATGCAATCAGGCATTACTAGTTGATAATTGGTGCAAAATCTTTGTTGGTAGCTGGAGTTGTATCGTTCTATTGCATACAATGCCTGAGTAGCTGATCTTGATTTGTGTACTTTTTTGGTGTTCAGACTCTGGCTTTGTGCCTATATTTGTGTATGCCATTTTTGGGTCATCTCGTCAGCTTGCTATTGGTCCTGTTGCACTTACGTCCCTCCTGGTGTCTAATGTATTGGGGAGCATAGCAAACCCATTGGAGCCGTTGTACACTGAGCTTGCGATACTATTAGCACTTATGGTCGGAATATTTGAATGCATCATGGGGCTTTTAAGGTGAACATATCTTGATTCTTTCTTCTTTAGTTGGTTTTTGAAATTTGTACATCATCTAATGGGAACCCAGTGCATCAATTAAGTTTTTCTCACCCAAAACTTACCCAGTTTAGATCTGTTAACATATCTTATGGATTTGTAACATTATGTATATAAATTATTTACTGACCGTAGGATTTGTTGGACATCACATAGCGCTTCACAGTTTTTTAAATTTTGACATAAGTAAGCTGATTCAAGGATTAAGTAGGCAACATAGGTTTTCAATTATCAAAGGCTGAACCATATCATCATTTACAATTTAGCAAGTAATAAACTGGCATTCATATTGATTTTCTTTATATTCAGGCTTGGATGGCTTCTTCGATTCATCAGCCATTCCGTGATTTCTGGTTTTACTACAGCGTCAGCCATTATAATTGCCTTGTCTCAGGCAAAAGATTTCTTGGGATATAGTGTTGTGCGAAGCAGCGAAATTATTCCTCTGGTGAAGAGCATTATTGCAGGGGCAGATGAGGTACGTTATGCTGTTTCGTTGCTTCTGAAAAGCCATTTTTCTCTTCTTGTTTGCCCTTGTAAAATTCCAAGGAGCACTATCAGATCTCCAATGAATACCGTACTAGTCATATCCCACATTTTAATGTTTGTGTGTTTTAGTAATGTGAAGATGAACTAGATCTTATTTGTCATCCCATATGCTCATATATGTCACACAAAACGTGCTTAAATGAAGTCTATGTTAGAAATATATATGCATAGGCTGCCCTTGTAAACCTTCTGATCTGAGTTATACTTTTTCACATGCTTGGTGTAACAATGAGATTGACTTGGGGGCTGATAATAGTGCTATGATGACTACTTGTAGGAGGGTTCCTTATTTACATTTTTTTATAATATTTATTATTAGTTTCGTTGTGAAATAGAGAAGCCATCTCCTATCATCTACTAGTACTGGTTGATGAAGTTATTTATAAGCGTGCATTTGAAGCGACTTTACTTACTATATCATTTTCTATTACAAGCCACGAAGCTTAGAATAGGGCTAATGAAATACACTATGAATAATGAGGACCTTACTAATCAGCAATTAGGGTTATGTAGTGGCGTTCATCTCTACTTTGATGTCTGTTTTCCTGTTACTTGATGCTAAGTTAAGTTTTGTAGCTCCAACAAATTACTGCATTTATATAGTTCCTGCTTGGTCAAGATTAGCATTAGGTACTCATCTTTAGTTAATCTTAACGTGAACTTCATTTAGGGTTATATAGTTTCTATTAATCAAGGTTTATTGATATAACTTACTACACCCACCTACAGAATCCACATATAGAATAAATGCAAAAAGAGGGGGTAAATTGAGCAGTAGTGTGCTCTACATAGCAAGTCATTTAAGTATTTTTTGTTTATTCATGGTGCATTGATAGCCCCTGTTATACTCTTTTCTTATTCCATTTCGAATTATTCTTCACCTTAATTTCTGCCTAGCCTTTATTTTTGGGTGTATGCTGGTGGTCTAATTCAACCACGATTTTATTATTGATTTCTTGTTTCTCTCTCTCCTCTATAGTTCTTGTGGCAACCGTTTCTCATGGGCTCCATTACATTGGCAGTTCTTCTGATCATGAAGCACATGGTAGGAATCTGTTCTTTCAATCAGGTATCATCAACTTTCAGTTTTCAAGCTTTTAATGAAAACTTTGTTGCTTTCACAGGGAAAAACCAGGAAATCTTTGCGTTTTTTACGAGCTTCTGGTCCCCTTACAGCTGTAGTTCTGGGGACACTTTTTGTGCGAGTATTTCATCCACCTTCAATATCTTTGGTGAGGACTGCTAAAATAACCAAGTAGCCAAGATGTTGGACTGTTGAGAATAGCCAAATGTTTATTTACTATCCTGTAGCACCATTCCTATGAATTTTATCTTGGGTATATTAACTGTATGTATTTTTTTATTTTTTTTATTTTTTATTTTTTATTTTTTATTTCTGCTGTTCTAGGTAGGTGAAATACCACAGGGCCTGCCAGAATTTTCTGTCCCAAAGAAATTTGAGTATGCTAAATCTTTGATTCCTACAACAATTCTCATTACTGGCGTGGCTATTTTGGTAAGAGAAACTTCAAAATTCTCTGCTACTACATTTTTCTTTCATATATTTCGCTCTCTTGTCTTTTTATTAAGGAGGGATTGATCGCACATATTATAATGTATATAGGAATCTGTGGGAATTGCTAAAGCACTTGCAGCAAAGAATGGTTATGACTTGGATTCCAATCAAGAGGTCTGTTGTCATTGACCTTAGCATTACTTTGCATATAATGAAATTTCAGATTTATTTCAAGAATGAGTAGTTATATGTTTTAACTGTGTGTATGAGACTTTGGGTCTTAAGATGGTAAAGAGGGCATCGACTAGATCAAGCATATCATGTAATTCCTAGAGAGTGATCACCTCGAACTTGCAAAAGGAGCTTAATGAATTGCACTGCCATGCTAATTTATGTATCTACTTGTTGCATCATTGTGGTGATATACTTGCTATTTGTCTTTTACAGTTATTTGGTCTTGGTGTGGCAAATATTGTTGGTTCTTTCTTTTCGATTTACCCTACAACTGGTGAGTTTCTGTTCTCTAAATCAATAACTTAATTTCTCTTATGACCTATCAAATTATACTTGTACATGTTTAGAGTAAAGGTCACAACTGGTATAGATTCCTGAAATTTATTTTCCTCAATTATATGTGACGCAGGATCATTTTCCAGATCAGCTGTGAATAATGAAAGTGGAGCCAAAACTGGCTTATCTGGAGTAATTATGGGAATTATTATGGGATGTGCGCTTCAATTCCTGACTCCATTGTTTGAATACATACCACAGGTTAATGTGAAAACATAATTTCTTTCTACTTTATAGTTGTGTAATGTGGAATTGCTTACTAGATCTTTGGCAGACTATACTTGCCCTTCTTCACGTGTCCGTTTCACTCTGGACTTCCGTTGGCAGTAATTGCTATGTTTTATTTCCATGACTCGTAAAAATCTTTACTAGCATTAAGCCTTCTTGATATAGTAGGGTGCTTCAAACCACATGAAAGGACTACGTAGTTTGGAGTATTCCAGATCTCTGTGAAGATGGGCCATGGAGCTAATAGTTGACTTTTAGCAGAGTAAATGACTAAATTCTGTTGCTAATTACTCCGTTTTCTCCTTCATTTTGTCTCTTTGCAGTGTGGTCTAGCTGCCATTGTCATTTCTGCTGTTATTGGACTGGTGAGTTGTGCTTTAAAAATGTAGGCAAGTCCTATATATTTTTCGTCATTGGAAGTATTGGTTTATCATCAGTCAGAAAGTAACCCAAAGCACTCTCTCTCTCTCTCTCTCTCTCTCTCTCTCTCTCTCTCTCTGTGGAATCAAGCATAATAGTTTTTGTGCATGTTTTCTTTCTAATTTTGAACTTCATATAATAATCCTGGATCTGAGGTTTGGTAAAGTGCTACATTTTTATGTTATTTTAAGAGAATCCACATTTGCTATGGTTTAAACTTGCAAGATAAACTAACTTGAGAACAAAGTTGATATGGTAATTTCATGCAAATTTCTCCATACCCTCTTAAAGGACCTTCATTCATGCTGGAGTAAGTTCTTCTTTAGTAGTCAATGTGTCATTATGATCTCAAAAGAGTTTATTCACCATATACTTGGCTTTGATACAGAGTTCCGTGATTGATACTTCTTTATACATGAATTAGTAATATTTTGAAAAGTCTAATTGACAAATTCTGATGAATTGATTGTTAAATAACATCATTGTCGTTCTTCTTCTGCTACTTCAATATTTTTTCTAATTTCATTTTAAACAAATTTGGAATTTGTTATAACTAATACTTAATGGATGGCTTATCTTAGGGCTTCTCCTGTGCACAAGTTGACAAGATGCTCCATTTGAGACTTCTCAGTTTGTTTACTTGTAAATGCTGGACTAACAGTGATTCATGATAATGCATTATTTCTTTTGTTGTTAATTTTTATTTTGTTGTTCTAGCAGTTTCAGTTTCAATTTATTTTAATTTTAATTTTCATGATATATGAAAACCACTGTATTGTTTTAGTTTCTTAGTTTAGCACTCAATCTATAATATTACACTTCACCATTTCAGGTGGATTACGATGAAGCTACTTTCTTATGGAGGGTGGATAAAAGAGACTTTCTCCTCTGGACCATTACTTTCTTCTTTACCTTGTTCCTTGGCATAGAGATTGGCGTCCTAGTTGGTGTAAGTATATAATGTATTGATGATTTTCACTAGAATCTTACTTTTTGTCTGATTACTATTTTTGGTAGTTTATCTCTATCTCTGTTTTCCTGTGCTGTACTCTTAATTGTTGAAGAATTATAATTAAAAAAGGAGACCAGATGCTGAGTAAAAAGAGTTTGTACACATATGAGTGAATTTTCTGGTTAAGTTCCTGTCAGATGTACGTATGCCATCTCTTCGATGTGAAAATTGGATATACCATTTTTCTTATGTAACGAGTACTTTGCCAAAAATTTCTGGAAACATATCATGCTTACTGCATCGTAAGGTCTTAGAATGTGACTTGCAGAAATTCAGAATGCATTGCCTTTAATAGTTTCAAAGGTATTTTAAAGTTTTCAAACTATTGTAACTCTTATATTCTATCTGCTAGCTATTTATTAAGTTCTAATATCCATTTATGTGATTTTAAATTGCATTCCTTTGGAGTCATGTCAAACTTACAGTTTTCGTTGCTTCTTGATCTGGGATAAACCTTATCTTAATAGTAATGTACTGTTTTTTCTCATTTCTTCGCTGTATTGGTGCTTAGGTTGGTGTTTCACTTGCTTTTGTCATCCACGAATCAGCTAATCCACATATTGGTAAGTCTTATCTAATATAGACGGGTATGCTATTTCCAAACAATGAAAGTTATGTACCTAAATATCATCTGTTTATACACAAGTATACCTGCCACTGCGTTCTTGTGACACTTTATGATTCAAAATAAAGCTCTCTTACATCACATGGGCTTGCTAGCTCAGCTAAACCCATTATAAGTTGTCGTCGATATTTAAGTAGATCAAGGTTTCTCTGTTTCCGTTGTCTGACTAATAAGTTATTTTCTTTGTTCTACACTCCATAAACTGCAGTTTGGATCGTGTTAGTGGGTGCTATTCATTGAAAACTGAACATTATTTCTTTTGCAGCTACCTTGGGTCGTTTACCTGGCACAACTGTATACAGAAACACCCAGCAGTATCCTGAAGCTTATACTTACAATGGAATGGTGATTGTTCGTGTCGATGCTCCTATCTATTTTGCCAATATAAGCTACATCAAAGACAGGTAACATGACAAGTTCTTTATTAGGTCAAATTGACTTAATCTGTCTTCAAGACTTCAACTGCTGTATCATGTTAGTATTCTGTTATAACCGCACTGTCCTATTTTCTCTCTCTAGGCTTCGAGAATATGAAACCGTAGCTGATGGATCCATAAGGCGAGGCCCTGAGGTTGCGGGAATTCATTATGTCATTCTTGAGATGGCTCGTGAGTCGATCTTGAACTTTTCTCTCGTTTTTTCAAGCATTTACAGTCACACAGACTAGATTGTGAAGCTGGAAACAAATTATGCTTCTAAATTTCATCTCATATTCAGATATTTACTATTGTTCTTTTGTTTCAGCTGTCACGTACATAGACTCTAGTGCCGTTCAAGCGCTTAAAGACTTGTACCACGAATACAAAGCTCGTAACATCCAGGTATGCAAAGAATTGAAGCTAGCATATTATCATGTTCATTGAGATTAATTCATTAACTAATCTTTTTCCTCTAAACTACAGATTGCTGTTTCCAATCCAAATCGGGACGTTCTGCTGACCCTAACAAAATCTGGGGTGGTCGATCTAATAGGCAGGGAATGGTTCTTCGTTCGTGTGCACGATGCAGTCCAAGTCTGTCTGCAGCGTGTTCAAAGCTTAACAGAGTCTCCTAAGAGTCAAACTCCATTGCTGGAGAAAAAATCGAGCCTCTTCAGTCGACTACTGAAACCGAGACCAGAAGAAGTGTCTCCGTCTCAGTTGGAGTCGGGAAATAGGGAGATTTCCGAGTTGAGAGATGAGGCCAGTCATCTGGAGCCACTACTGTCAAAGAAGCCCTGAGAACAACAGTGATGGTGCCTTTGTCTGGTAAGATAATGTGGCTAATGTATGTAAAATTATGTGTGTCCATTTATTTGCACGTTATATTATATTGTTGGTTTATATGTGTTCGTTCATTTGTTTGAACCCAGTTTTTAACGGCTAATATGGAACTCCAGTTTAGTTGTAATATTTGAAAATAAAATAAAATAAAATAGTGCAAATCCTTGTCTTTTGCGTATAGTAGTAATATAACAAGTATTACACATGACATGACAACAGAAGAAGATGAAGATCACACTTATCAATCACACTAGTCCTCGTCTTCCTCTACCTCTACGAGTACGACACACATTATATGATTATATGTATCCAACAATACTGACATAGGAGATGAAAGTCGATCGATCCCATCTCCCTCCCTCCGACCGTACGTAATAAAATGAATGATCAATCGGTGGTGGTGAATACACAATCCTCGACCCGAATGAAGCTAAGGAACTCGTCATTGATCCATCCATACTTCTCGATGAAAGGGTTGGCGAGGGTCGGCGGAGGGTAGCGGTGGATGCAATCTGCCCACACATTAGCATCGTCCAAGTCTTTGAGGACTTCCCACACACAGTTGTTGCACTTGAAACCAGCTCCAAAGCTGATCATCATGATCCTATCGCCCTTCTTCAGCCGCTTCGCCGCCTCCATGTAGCCCAGCACGTACCACAGCCCCCCCGCGGAGGTGTTGCCGAACCGGTGGAGTGCCATCCGCGCCGGCTCCAGATCGTATTCACTAAGCCCTAGGCTCTTCCCCACTTCGTCGATCACAGCCCTATTTTTGGATACATGATCAATTAATATATGGTTTCTTGTTATTATGAGATAGAATAAGTAGGATCGTCCGTTTCGCCACCATCTAAATCTAGTACAGAGAAGAAGAACGTAATAACAACAATAATTAATTAAATACTACGAATTATTATACCAAAACTCATATACAGTATGTTTCGAGGGGCTCATCAATTAGTAATGACTTGTGTAATTAATTAATAATTCCAGATTATTATTGCCCGTTGACATAATTCAGACTCATACACAATTAATTTAAAGCCATACTTAGTCAATTACCAACTTGATTAAGCAACATGTCTATATTGT
This sequence comes from Schizonepeta tenuifolia, assembly GCA_029490685.1. Lineage (NCBI taxonomy): Eukaryota > Viridiplantae > Streptophyta > Magnoliopsida > Lamiales > Lamiaceae > Schizonepeta > Schizonepeta tenuifolia. Next base: position 1,287 of record JANLIY010000834.1, on the reverse strand, counting down.
AACCTATAAAATCAATAGTAATTCCCTAAAATACAAAAACGGCTATAGTCTGGTCACATTTCACTACAACCGTATAACGTACCGTTACGGACATTAATATACTATCTAGTCTAGCTATAAAAACTATGTAACTCAATTAATTAAGCATTTTGCACAATATAGGCCGGTGGCCCGGTAACCTTTTTTTTCCTGTTTTTATTTATTTTTTATTTTTTATTTTTTTAACATTTACAAGTTTTCAAAAATAAAAAATAAAAAAAAACAAACTATTACTATTACCAAAAATGTGTGATATTATTTCTAAGGACGTCAGTTTGATAACTTAATACATATACAGGTCGATAAAAATATTTCGTACATGTAATTTTTCAAAATTTTCATAAGATATTTATCTAGTTTTAATATAGTACAGTACAAGATATTAATTATTTAGTTTTTAGTAATTTTTTATCCGTGTCGCACCTACTACCATTTAAAATTTTCACTAGCAACTTAAAAAAATTTAAGCTCAGCAATAATAATTCAGACAATATAATAGACAATTGAATAGAGGAATATTCATATCTGTAATTAATAAGAAAAATAAGCCAAATTAATAATTAGAGTATATCATTCAAAATGATGTACGTACATACCTGCCCCCAGGGTGTATGCAGAAATGATCAACACCGGACTTGAGATTGAGTCCGCCGCTGCTGAGAGCTTCCATAACCATTTTCTTACTCCTACCCTGCCGGAGATAAAGAAAAATGAATCTGATAATCTCCCACGTCGGCAAGATCTTCGGCAACAGAACTTTTAGATTGAGAACAAACACCCGCGCAGCTGCTTTCGTAAGCTTCTTGGTCAGTCGAAAACCAGCATAGCCTTCGTCATCTTCAACCTGTATGCAGCAGCTATACGCTTCGTCATCCGCTCCGAAATGCGTCCTTACCAAATGCTTCAGTTTCAAGATCGCTCGATGTCTCAATTCCGACCGGTTCGTCAGAAGCATGGAGCACCCGCCTGACCGGAATAGGCAGTTCGACAGCATCATCGATTTGTTGACCCCACGATACCTGTCCATCCCAGATTTTTAAATGCTGCGGTCGTTGAATGTTTTCTATTTTCTTATCATTTTTTTTTTATCGTTGCAATTATAATATTTTACAATTCAGTGTTTAATTAATACTTTTATCCTATTATTCTACAATTTCCTAAAATGTTACTATATTGTTCAATTCTTTTGTACATTTTAAATTTTTCAATAAGACCAGTCCAATAGTAGTAACTCTATACACCGTTTCG
>JANLIY010000833.1:0-21601 GCA_029490685.1 Schizonepeta tenuifolia | reverse complement strand
ATCCGACACTCAGCTCGAAATTTTTTTTCTCCTCCAAAATCGAGAAAAATCGAAGGGGTACCATGGAGTGAAATTTCGGGGTCAAAATCGAAAGTTCTCCGATCGGGCTGAAACCGGGAAGCCCCTTGGAAATGACCCGCTGAGTCCGATTTTCTGGTCTAAAAGCTCTGCGAGTCCGCTGGTCCGCTGGATCGGCGAAAAAACGCGCGGTCGGTGAACTTTCGCGAAACGGTCAAAAACATGGAGTTTTTGACCGTTTCTCGGCTAAGAAAGCTCCGCCGAGCCTCGGGACCAATGGGAATCGATTCTACGCCTCCAACTATGTAAGATCCGACACTCAGCTCGAAATTTTTTTTCTCTCCAAAATCGAGAAAAATCGACAGGGGTTCCATGGAGTGAAATTTCGGGGTCAAAATCGAAAGTTCTCCGATCGGGCTGAAACCGGGCAAGTCCCCTTGGAAATGACCCGCTGAGTCCGATTTTCTGGTCTAAAAGCTCTGCGAGTCCGCTGGTCCGCTGGATCGGCGAAAAACGCGCGGTCGGTGAACTTTCGCGAAACGGTCAAAAATACTGTAGTTTTGACCGTTTCTCGGCTAAGAAAGCTCCGCCGAGCCTCGGGACCAATGGGAATCGATTCTACGCCTCCAAGTACCTACATGGGATTTGATACTAATCTCTGATTTTTCATTCATCGGAATGAATCGGGAAAAATCGACTGGGGTTTCATGACTAAAGAGCTTGATGCAAAAATACCTAATTCCGTCTCCCCTCTGGAACCGACTAGAAAATCCCACTCAGCGAGTCAATTCCAAGCGAGCTTACTTGGTTTTGGCCCGATGGGCGAACTTTCGATTTTGACCCGAAAAATTCAGTCCATGGAACCCATGACAATTTTTCTCGATTTTGGACTGAGAAAAAATTTCGAGATTTCAGTCTCATCCTACGTAGTTGGAGGCGTAGAATCGATTCCGCACGGTCCCGACTCTTAGCGAGACTTCCTGAGCCGAGAAAAAGTCAAAAACTGGTCAAAAACGAGTTTTTCAGACCAATTTTGACTCTTTCTCTGGAAGGTTTCAGCGGATAGCTCAAAGCGAGGGACTCGCGGAACTTTGCTGACTCGAAAATCGAACTCAGCGAGTCAATTCCAAGCGAGCTTTCGTGGTTTCGGCCGTATCAATGAACTTTCGATTGTGACTCTAAAAATTTAGTCCTTGTAACGCCTGTCGATTTCCTCGATTTTGGACTGAGAAAAAAATCGAGATTTCAGTCGCATCCTAATTCTTTAATCGACTAAATTTTCGGGTCGAAATCGAAAGTTCGCCGATCAGGCTGAAACCGAGGAAGCTCGCTTGGAATTGACACGCTAAGTGCGATTCTCCAGTCTGAAAAGCTCCGCGAGTCCCTCGCTTCGGGCTGTCCGCTGAAAACGCTCTAGCCAAAGAGTCAAAAATTGGTCAGAAAAGCTCGTTTTTGACCTGTTTTTGACTGTTTTTCGGCTAAGGAAGCCTCGCAGAGCGCCAAGACCGTGCGGAATCGATTCTACGCCTCCAACTGCGTAGGATGAGACTGAAATCTCGAATTTTTTTTTTCAGTCCCAAATCGAAAAAATCGACATGGACTAAACTTTTAGCGTCAAAATCGATAGTTCGCCGATCGAGCCGAAAGCAAGTTAGGCCGCTTGGAATTGACCCGCTGAGTGCGATTTTCGAGTCCGAAAGCTCCGCGAGTCCCTCGCTTAGAGCTATCTGCTGAAAACGCTACGGAGAAAGAGTCAAAAAGTGTTCAGAAATGCTCGTTTTTGACTGTTTCTCGGCTCAGGAAGTCTCGCAGAGAGTCGGGACCGTGCGGAATCGATTCTACGCCTCCAACTACGTAGGATGCAACTGAAATTTCAAACGTTTTTTCTCAGTCCAAACTGGAGAAAAACTGACATGGGTTACATGGACTAAATTTTTCGGGTCGAAATCGAAAGTTCGCCCATCGGGCAAAAACCAAGTAAGCTCGCTTTGAATTGACTCGCTGAGTGCGATTTTCGAGTCCGAAAAGCTCCGCAAGTCCCTCGCTTACAGCTATCTGCTGAAAATGCTCCAGAAAAAGAGTCAAAAAGTGGTCGGAAATGCTCGTTTTGACCAGTTTCTGACTGTTTCTCGGCTCAGAGAGCTCGCCGAGAGTCAAGAGCGTGCGGAATCGATTCTACGCCTCCAACTATGTAAGATCCGACACTCAGCTCGAAATTTTTTTTCTCCTCCATAATCGAGAAAAATCGACAGGGTACCATGGAGTGAAATTTCGGGGTCAAAATCGAAAGTTCTCCGATCGGGCTGAAACCGGGCAAGTCCCCTTGGAAATGACCCGCTGAGTCCGATTTTCTGGTCTAAAAAGCTCTGCGAGTCCGCTGGTCCGCTGGATCGGCGAAAAACGCGCGGTCGGTGAACTTTCGCGAAACGGTCAAAATACTGGAGTTTTTGACCGTTTCTCGGCTAAGAAAGCTCCGCCGAGCCTCGGGACCAATGGGAATCGATTCTACGCCTCCAAGTACCTACATGGGATTTGATACTAATCTGATTATTTTCATTCATCGGAATGAATCGGGAAAAATCGACTGGGGTTTCATGGACTAAAAGAGCTTGATGCAAAAATACCTAATTCCGTCTCCCCTCTGGAACCGACTAGAAAATCCCACTCAGCGAGTCAATTCCAAGCGAGCTTACTTGGTTTTGGCCCGATGGGCGAACTTTCGATTTTGACCCGAAAAATTCAGTCCATGGAACCCATGACAATTTTTCTCGATTTGGACTGAGAAAAAATTTCGAGATTTCAGTCTCATCCTACGTAGTTGGAGGCGTAGAATCGATTCCGCACGGTCCCGACTCTTAGCGAGACTTCCTGAGCCGAGAAAAAGTCAAAAACTGGTCAAAAACGAGTTTTTCAGACCAATTTTTGACTCTTTCTCTGGAAGGTTTTCAGCGGATAGCTCAAAGCGAGGGACTCGCGGAACTTTGCTGACTCGAAAATCGAACTCAGCGAGTCAATTCCAAGCGAGCTTTCGTGGTTTCGGCCGTATCAATGAACTTTCGATTGTGACTCTAAAAATTTAGTCCTTGTAACGCCTGTCGATTTTCCTCGATTTTGGACTGAGAAAAAAAATCGAGATTTCAGTCGCATCCTAATTCTTTAATCGACTAAATTTTCGGGGTCGAAATCGAAAGTTCGCCGATCAGGCTGAAACCGAGGAAGCTCGCTTGGAATTGACACGCTAAGTGCGATTCTCCAGTCTGAAAAGCTCCGCGAGTCCCTCGCTTCGGGCTGTCCGCTGAAAACGCTCTAGCCAAAGAGTCAAAAATTGGTCAGAAAAGCTCGTTTTTGACCTGTTTTTGACTGTTTTTCGGCTAAGGAAGCCTCGCAGAGCGCCAAGACCGTGCGGAATCGATTCTACGCCTCCAACTGCGTAGGATGAGACTGAAATCTCGAATTTTTTTTTTCAGTCCCAAATCGAGAAAAATCGACATGGACTAAACTTTTAGCGTCAAATCGATAGTTCGCCGATCGAGCCGAAAGCAAGTTAGGCCGCTTGGAATTGACCCGCTGAGTGCGATTTTCGAGTCCGAAAGCTCCGCGAGTCCCTCGCTTAGAGCTATCTGCTGAAAACGCTACGGAGAAAGAGTCAAAAAGTGTTCAGAAATGCTCGTTTTTGACTGTTTCTCGGCTCAGGAAGTCTCGCAGAGAGTCGGGACCGTGCGGAATCGATTCTACGCCTCCAACTACGTAGGATGCAACTGAAATTTCAAACGTTTTTTCTCAGTCCAAACTGGAGAAAAACTGACATGGGTTACATGGACTAAATTTTTCGGGTCGAAATCGAAAGTTCGCCCATCGGGCAAAAACCAAGTAAGCTCGCTTTGAATTGACTCGCTGAGTGCGATTTTCGAGTCCGAAAAGCTCCGCAAGTCCCTCGCTTACAGCTATCTGCTGAAAATGCTCCAGAAAAAGAGTCAAAAAGTGGTCGGAAATGCTCGTTTTTGACCAGTTTCTGACTGTTTCTCGGCTCAGAGAGCCTCGCCGAGAGTCAAGACCGTGCGGAATCGATTCTACGCCTCCAACTATGTAAGATCCGACACTCAGCTCGAAATTTTTTTTCTCCTCCATAATCGAGAAAAATCGACAGGGGAATGGAGTGAAATTTCGGGGTCAAAATCGAAAGTTCTCCGATCGGGCTGAACCGGGCAAGTCCCTTGGAAATGACCCGCTGAGTCCGATTTTCTGGTCTAAAAAGCTCTGCGAGTCCGCTGGTCCGCTGGATCGGCGAAAAACGCGCGGTCGGTGAACTTTCGCGAAACGGTCAAAAACAGTGGAGTTTTTGACCGTTTCTCGGCTAAGAAAGCTCCGCCGAGCCTCGGGACCAATGGGAATCGATTCTACGCCTCCAAGTACCTACATGGGATTTGATACTAATCTCTGATTATTTTCATTCATCGGAATGAATCGGGAAAAATCGACTGGGGTTTCATGGACTAAAAGAGCTTGATGCAAAAATACCTAATTCCGTCTCCCCTCTGGAACCGACTAGAAAATCCCACTCAGCGAGTCAATTCCAAGCGAGCTTACTTGGTTTTGGCCCGATGGGCGAACTTTCGATTTTGACCCGAAAAATTCAGTCCATGGAACCCATGACAATTTTTCTCGATTTTGGACTGAGAAAAAATTTCGAGATTTCAGTCTCATCCTACGTAGTTGGAGGCGTAGAATCGATTCCGCACGGTCCCGACTCTTAGCGAGACTTCCTGAGCCGAGAAAAAGTCAAAAACTGGTCAAAAACGAGTTTTTCAGACCAATTTTTGACTCTTTCTCTGGAAGGTTTTCAGCGGATAGCTCAAAGCGAGGGACTCGCGGAACTTTGCTGACTCGAAAATCGAACTCAGCGAGTCAATTCCAAGCGAGCTTTCGTGGTTTCGGCCGTATCAATGAACTTTCGATTGTGACTCTAAAAATTTAGTCCTTGTAACGCCTGTCGATTTTCCTCGATTTTGGACTGAGAAAAAAATCGAGATTTCAGTCGCATCCTAATTCTTTAATCGACTAAATTTTCGGGGTCGAAATCGAAAGTTCGCCGATCAGGCTGAAACCGAGGAAGCTCGCTTGGAATTGACACGCTAAGTGCGATTCTCCAGTCTGAAAAGCTCCGCGAGTCCCTCGCTTCGGGCTGTCCGCTGAAAACGCTCTAGCCAAAGAGTCAAAAATTGGTCAGAAAAGCTCGTTTTTGACCTGTTTTTGACTGTTTTTCGGCTAAGGAAGCCTCGCAGAGCGCCAAGACCGTGCGGAATCGATTCTACGCCTCCAACTGCGTAGGATGAGACTGAAATCTCGAATTTTTTTTTTCAGTCCCAAATCGAGAAAAATCGACAGGGGTTACATGGACTAAACTTTTAGCGTCAAAATCGATAGTTCGCCGATCGAGCCGAAAGCAAGTTAGGCCGCTTGGAATTGACCCGCTGAGTGCGATTTTCGAGTCCGAAAGCTCCGCGAGTCCCTCGCTTAGAGCTATCTGCTGAAAACGCTACGGAGAAAGAGTCAAAAGTGTTCAGAAATGCTCGTTTTTGACTGTTTCTCGGCTCAGGAAGTCTCGCAGAGAGTCGGGACCGTGCGGAATCGATTCTACGCCTCCAACTACGTAGGATGCAACTGAAATTTCAAACGTTTTTTCTCAGTCCAAACTGGAGAAAAACTGACATGGGTTACATGGACTAAATTTTTCGGGTCGAAATCGAAAGTTCGCCCATCGGGCAAAAACCAAGTAAGCTCGCTTTGAATTGACTCGCTGAGTGCGATTTTCGAGTCCGAAAAGCTCCGCAAGTCCCTCGCTTACAGCTATCTGCTGAAAATGCTCCAGAAAAAGAGTCAAAAAGTGGTCGGAAATGCTCGTTTTTGACCAGTTTCTGACTGTTTCTCGGCTCAGAGAGCCTCGCCGAGAGTCAAGAGCGTGCGGAATCGATTCTACGCCTCCAACTATGTAAGATCCGACACTCAGCTCGAAATTTTTTTTCTCCTCCAAATCGAGAAAAATCGACAGGGGTACCATGGAGTGAAATTTCGGGGTCAAAATCGAAAGTTCTCCGATCGGGCTGAAACCGGGCAAGTCCCCTTGGAAATGACCGCTGAGTCCGATTTTCTGGTCTAAAAAGCTCTGCGAGTCCGCTGGTCCGCTGGATCGGCGAAAAACGCGCGGTCGGTGAACTTTCGCGAAACGGTCAAAAACAGTGGAGTTTTTGACCGTTTCTCGGCTAAGAAAGCTCCGCCGAGCCTCGGGACCAATGGGAATCGATTCTACGCCTCCAACTATGTAAGATCCGACACTCAGCTCGAAATTTTTTTTCTCCTCCAAAATCGAGAAAAATCGACAGGGGAAGAATGGAGTGAAATTTCGGGGTCAAAATCGAAAGTTCTCCGATCGGGCTGAAACCGGGCAAGTCCCCTTGGAAATGACCCGCTGAGTCCGATTTTCTGGTCTAAAAAGCTCTGCGAGTCCGCTGGTCCGCTGGATCGGCGAAAAACGCGCGGTCGGTGAACTTTCGCGAAACGGTCAAAAACAGTGGAGTTTTTGACCGTTTCTCGGCTAAGAAAGCTCCGCCGAGCCTCGGGACCAATGGGAATCGATTCTACGCCTCCAAGTACCTACATGGGATTTGATACTAATCTCTGATTATTTTCATTCATCGGAATGAATCGGGAAAAATCGACTGGGGTTTCATGGACTAAAAGAGCTTGATGCAAAAATACCTAATTCCGTCTCCCCTCTGGAACCGACTAGAAAATCCCACTCAGCGAGTCAATTCCAAGCGAGCTTACTTGGTTTTGGCCCGATGGGCGAACTTTCGATTTTGACCCGAAAAATTCAGTCCATGGAACCCATGACAATTTTCTCGATTTTGGACTGAGAAAAAATTTCGAGATTTCAGTCTCATCCTACGTAGTTGGAGGCGTAGAATCGATTCCGCACGGTCCCGACTCTTAGCGAGACTTCCTGAGCCGAGAAAAAGTCAAAAACTGGTCAAAAACGAGTTTTCAGACCAATTTTTGACTCTTTCTCTGGAAGGTTTTCAGCGGATAGCTCAAAGCGAGGGACTCGCGGAACTTTGCTGACTCGAAAATCGACTCAGCGAGTCAATTCCAAGCGAGCTTTCGTGGTTTCGGCCGTATCAATGAACTTTCGATTGTGACTCTAAAAATTTAGTCCTTGTAACGCCTGTCGATTTTCCTCGATTTGGGACTGAGAAAAAAAATCGAGATTTCAGTCGCATCCTAATTCTTTAATCGACTAAATTTTTCGGGGTCGAATCGAAAGTTCGCCGTCAGGCTGAAACCGAGGAAGCTCGCTTGGAATTGACGGACGCTAGTGCTGATTCTCTCAGTCTGAAAAGCTCCGCGAGTCCCTCGCTTCGGGCTGTCCGCTGAAAACGCTCTAGCCAAAGAGTCAATTTGGTCAGAAAAGCTCGTTTTTGACCTGTTTTTGACTGTTTTTTGATGTTTTTTTCGGCTAAGGAAGCCTCGCGAGAGCGCCAAGACCTGCGGAATCGATTCTACGCCTCCAACTGCGTAGGATGAGACTGAAATCTCGAATTTTTTTTTTTCAGCTCCCAAATCGAGAAAAATCGAAGGGTTACATGGACTAAACTTTTAGAGCGTCAAAATCGATAGTTCGCCGATCGAGCCGAAAGCAAAGTTAGGCCGCTTGAATTGACCCGCTGAGTTGCGAAAGCTCCGCGAGTCCCTCGTCTCTAGAGCTCTATCTGCTGAAAACGCTACGGAGAAAGAGTCAAAAGTGTTCAGAAATGCTCGTTTTTTGACTGTTTCCGGCTCAGAAGTCTCGCAGAGAGTCGGACCGTGCGGAATCGATTCTACGCCTCCAACTACGTAGATGCAACTGAAATTTCAAACGTTTTTTCTCAGTCCAAACTGGAAAAACTGACATGGGTTACATGGACTAAATTTTTTCGGGTCGAAATCGAAGTTCGCCCATCGGGCAAAAACCAAGTAGCTCGCTTTGAATTGACTCGCTGAGTGCGTTCGATTTCGAGTCCGAAAAGCTCCGCAAGTCCCTCGCTTACAGCTATCTGCTGAAATGCTCCAGAAAAAGAGTCAAAAAGTGGTCGGAAATTCTCGTTTTTTGACCAGTTTCTGACTGTTTCTCGGCTCAGAGAGCCTCGCCGAGAGTCAAGAGCGTGCGGAATCGATTCTACGCCTCCAACTATGTAAGATCCGACACTCAGCTCGAAATTTTTTTTCTCCTCCATAATCGAGAAAAATCGACAGGGGTACCTGGAGTGAAATTTCGGGGTCAAATCAAAAGTTCTCCGATCGGGCTGAAACCGGGCAAGTCCCCTTGAATGACCCGCTGAGTCCGATTTTCTGGTCTAAAAAGCTCTGCGAGTCCGCGGTCCGCTGGATCGGCGAAAAACGGCGGTCGGTGAACTTTCGCGAAACGGTCAAACACTGAGTTTTTGACCGTTTCTCGGCTAAGAAAGCTCCGCCGAGCCTCGGACCAATGGAATCGATTTCTACGCCTCCAACTATGTAAGATCCGACACTCAGCTCGAAATTTTTTTTTCTCCTCCCAAAATCGAGAAAATCGACAGGGGAAGGAGTGAATTTCGGGGCAAAATCGAAAGTTCTCCGATCGGGCTGAACCGGGCAAGTCCCCTTGGAAATGACCCGCTGAGTCCGATTTTCTGGTCTAAAAAGCTCTGCGAGTCCGCTGGTCCGCTGGATCGGCGAAAAAAACGGCGGTCGGTGAACTTTCGCGAAACGGTCAAACAGTGAGTTTTTGACCGTTTCTCGGCTAAGAAAGCTCCGCCGGAGCCTCGGACCATGGGAATCGATTCTAAACGCCTCCAAGTACCTACATGGGATTGATACTAATCTCTGATTATTTTCATTCATCGAATGAATCGGGAAAAATCGACTGGGTTTCATGGACTAAAAGAGCTTGATGCAAAAATACCTAATTCCGTCTCCCCTCTGGAACCGACTAGAAAATCCCACTCAGCGAGTCAATTCCAAGCGAGCTTACTTGGTTTTGGCCCGATGGGCGAACTTTGATTTTGACCCGAAAAATTCAGTCCATGGAACCCATGACAATTTTTCTCGATTTTGGACTGAGAAAAAATTTCGAGATTTCAGTCTCATCCTACGTAGTTGGATGCGTAGAATCGATTCCGCACGGTCCCGACTCTTAGCGAGACTTCCTGAGCCGAGAAAAAGTCAAAAACTGGTCAAAAACGAGTTTTTCAGACCAATTTTTGACTCTTTCTCTGGAAGGTTTTCAGCGGATAGCTCAAAGCGAGGGACTCGCGGAACTTTGCTGACTCGAAAATCGAACTCAGCGAGTCAATTCCAAGCGAGCTTTCGTGGTTTCGGCCGTATCAATGAACTTTCGATTGTGACTCTAAAAATTTAGTCCTTGTAACGCCTGTCGATTTTCCTCGATTTTGGACTGAGAAAAAAAAATCGAGATTTCAGTCGCATCCTAATTCTTTAATCGACTAAATTTTCGGGGTCGAAATCGAAAGTTCGCCCGATCAGGCTGAAACCGAGGAAGCTCCGCTTGGAATTGACACGCTAAGTGCGATTCTCCAGTCTGAAAAGCTCCGCGAGTCCCTCGCTTCGGGCTGTCCGCTGAAAATCTAGCCAAAGAGTCAATTGGGTCAGAAAAGCTCGTTTTTTACCTGTTTTTGACTGTTTTTTCGGCTAAGGAAGCCTCGCAGAGCGCCAAGACCGTGCGGAATCGATTATACTAACGCCTCCAACTGCGTAGGATGAGACTGAAATCTCGAATTTTTTTTTTTCAGTCCCAAATCGAGAAAAATCGACAACATGGACTAAACTTTTAGCGTCAAAATCGATAGTTCGCCGATCGAGCCGAAAGCAAGTTAGGCCGCTTGGAATTGACCCGCTGAGTGCGAAAGCTCCGCTAGTCCCTCGCTTAGAGCTATCTGCTGAAAACGCTACGGAGAAAGAGTCAAAAGTGTTCAAATGCTCGTTTTTTGACTGTTTCTCGGCTCAGGAAGTCTCGCAGAGAGTCGGGACCGTGCGGAATCGATTCTACGCCTCCAACTACGTAGGATGCAACTGAAATTTCAAACGTTTTTTTCTCAGTCCAAACTGGAGAAAAACTGACATGGGTTACATGGACTAAATTTTTCGGTCGAAATCGAAAGTTCGCCCATCGGGCAAAAACCAAGTAAGCTCTCGCTTGAATTGACTCGCTGAGTGCGATTTTCGAGTCCGAAAAGCTCCGCAAGTCCCTCGCTTACAGCTATCTGCTGAAAATGCTCCAGAAAAAGAGTCAAAAAGTGGTCGGAAATGCTCGTTTTTGACCAGTTTTCTGACTGTTTTCTCGGCTCAGAGAGCCTCGCCGAGAGTCAAGAGCGTGCGGAATCGATTCTACGCCTCCAACTATGTAAGATCCGACACTAGAGCTCGAACTTTTTTTTTCTCCTCCATAATCGAGAAAAATCGACGAGGACCATGGAGTGAAATTTCGGGTCAAATCGAAAGTTCTCCGATCGGGCTGAAACCGGGCAAGTCCCCTTGGAAATGACCCGCTGAGTCCGATTTCTGGTCTAAAAGCTCTGCGAGTCCGCTGGTCCGCTGGATCGGCGAAAAACGCGCGGTCGGTGAACTTTCGCGAAACGGTCAAAAACAGTGGAGTTTTTGACCGTTTCTCGGCTAAGAAAGCTCCGCCGAGCCTCGGACCAATGCGGAATCGATTCTACGCCCCAAGTACCTACATGGGTTTGATACTAATCTCTGATTATTTTCATTCATCGGAATGAATCGGGAAAATCGACTGGGGTTTCATGACTAAAAGAGCTTGATGCAAAAATACCTAATTCCGTCTCCCCTCTGGAACCGACTAGAAAATCCCACTCAGCGAGTCAATTCCAAGCGAGCTTACTTGGTTTTGGCCCGATGGGCGAACTTTCGATTTTTGACCCGAAAAATTCAGTCCATGGAACCCATGACAATTTTTCTCGATTTTGGACTGAGAAAAAATTTCGAGATTTCAGTCTCATCCTACGTAGTTGGAGGCGTAGAATCGATTCCGCACGGTCCGACTCTTAGCGAGACTTCCTGAGCCGAGAAAAAGTCAAAACTGTCAAAACGAGTTTTTCAGACCAATTTTTGACTCTTTCTCTGGAAGGTTTTTCAGCGGATAGCTCAAAGCGAGGGACTCGCGGAACTTTGCTGACTCGAAATCGAACTCAGCGAGTCAATTCCAAGCGAGCTTTCGTGTTTCGGCCGTATCAATGAACTTTCGATTGTGACTCTAAAAATTTAGTCCTTGTAACGCCTGTCGATTTTCCTCGATTTGGACTGAGAAAAAAATCGAGATTTCTCGCATCCTAATTCTTTAATCGACTAATTTTCGGGTCGAAATCGAAAGTTCGCCGATCAGCTGAAACCGAGGAAGCTCGCTTGGAATTGACACGCTAAGTGCGATTCTCCAGTCTGAAAAGCTCCGCGAGTCCTCGCTTCGGCTGTCCGCTGAAAACGCTCTAGCCAAAGAGTCAAAATTGGTCAGAAAAGCTCGTTTTTGACCTGTTTTTGACTGTTTTTCGGCTAAGGAAGCCTCGCAGAGCGCCAAGACCGTGCGGAATCGATTCTACGCCTCCAACTGCGTAGGATGAGACTGAAATCTCGAATTTTTTTTTTCAGTCCCAAATCGAGAAAAATCGACAGGGTTACATGGACTAAACTTTAGCGTCAAAATCGATAGTTCGCCGATCGAGCCGAAAGCAAGTTAGGCCGCTTGGAATTGACCCGCTGAGTGCGATCTCCGCGATCCCTCGCTTAGAGCTATCTGCTGAAAACGCTACGAGAAAAGAGTCAAAAAGTGTTCAGAAATGCTCGTTTTTGACTGTTTCTCGGCTCAGGAAGTCTCGCGAGAGTCGGGACCGTGCGGAATATTCTACGCCTCCAACTACGTAGGATGCAACTGAAATTTCAAACGTTTTTTCTCAGTCCAAACTGGAGAAAAACTGACATGGGTTACATGGACTAAATTTTTCGGGTCGAAATCGAAAGTTCGCCCATCGGGCAAAAACCAAGTAAGCTCGCTTTGAATTGACTCGCTGAGTGCGATTTTCGAGTCCGAAAAGCTCCGCAAGTCCCTCGCTTACAGCTATCTGCTGAAAATGCTCCAGAAAAAGAGTCAAAAAGTGGTCGGAAATGCTCGTTTTGACCAGTTTCTGACTGTTTCTCGCTCAGAGAGCCTCGCCGAGAGTCAAGACCGTGCGGAATCGATTCTACGCCTCCAACTATGTAAGATCCGACACTCAGCTCGAACTTTTTTTTCTCCTCCATAATCGAGAAAAATCGACAGGGGTACCATGGAGTGAAATTTCGGGGTCAAAATCAAAGTTCTCCGATCGGGCTGAAACCGGGCAAGTCCCCTTGGAATGACCCGCTGAGTCCGATTTTCTGTCTAAAAGCTCTGCGAGTCCGCTGGTCCGCTGGATCGGCGAAAACGCGCGGTCGGTGAACTTTCGCGAAACGGTCAAAACTGGAGTTTTTGACCGTTTCTTCTAAGAAGCTCCGCCGAGCCTCGGGACCAATGGGAAATCGATTCTACGCCTCCAAGTACCTACATGGATTTGATACTAACTCTGATTATTTTCATTCATCGGAATGAATCGGGAAAAATCGACTGGGGTTTCATGGACTAAAAGAGCTTGATGCAAAAATACCTAATTCCGTCTCCCCTCTGAACCGACTAGAAAATCCCACTCAGCGAGTCAATTCCAAGCGAGCTTACTTGGTTTTGGCCCGATGGGCGAACTTTCGATTTTGACCCGAAAATTCAGTCCATGGAACCCATGCAATTTTTTCTCGATTTTGGACTGAGAAAAAATTTCGAGATTTCAGTCTCATCCTACGTAGTTGGAGGCGTAGAATCGATTCCGCACGGTCCCGACTCTTAGCGAGACTTCCTGAGCCGAGAAAAAGTCAAAACTGGTCAAAAACGATTTTTCAGACCAATTTTTGACTCTTTCTCTGGAAGTTTTCAGCGGATAGCTCAAAGCGAGGGACTCGCGGAACTTTGCTGACTCGAAAATCGAACTCAGCGAGTCAATTCCAAGCGAGCTTTCGTGGTTTCGGCCGTATCAATGAACTTTCGATTGTGACTCTAAAATTTAGTCCTTGTAACGCCTGTCGATTTTCTCGATTTTGGACTGAGAAAAAAAAATCGAGATTTCATCGCATCCTAATTCTTTAATCGACTAAATTTTCGGGGTCGAAATCGAAAAGTTCGCCGATCAGCTGAACCGAGAAGCTCGCTTGGAATTGACACGCTAAGTGCGATTCTCCAGTCTGAAAAGCTCCGCGAGTCCCTCGCTTCGGGCTGTCCGCTGAAAACGCTCTAGCCAAAGAGTCAAAATTGGTCAGAAAGCTCGTTTTTTACCTGTTTTTGACTGTTTTTTCGGCTAAGGAAGCCTCGCAGAGCGCCAAGACCGTGCGGAATCGATTCTACGCCTCCACTGCGTAGGATGAGACTGAAATCTCGAATTTTTTTTTTCAGTCCCAAATCGAGAAAATCGACAGGTTACATGACAACTTTTAGCGTCAAATCGATAGTTCGCCGATCGAGCCGAAAGCAAGTTAGGCCGCTTGGAATGACCCGCTGAGTGCGATTTTCGAGTCCGAAGCTCCGCGAGTCCCTCGCTTAGAGCTATCTGCTGAAAACGCTACGGAGAAAGAGTCCAAAAGTGTTCAGAAATGCTCGTTTTTGACTGTTTCTCGGCTCAGGAAGTCTCGCAGAGAGTCGGGACCGTGCGGAATCGATTCTACGCCTCCAACTACGTAGGATGCAACTGAAATTTCAAACGTTTTTTCTCAGTCCAAACTGGAGAAAAACTGACATGGGTTACATGGACTAAATTTTTCGGGTCGAAATCGAAAGTTCGCCCATCGGGCAAAACCAAGTAAGCTCGCTTTGAATTGACTCGCTGAGTGCGATTTTCGAGTCCGAAAAGCTCCGCAAGTCCCTCGCTTACAGCTATCTGCTGAAAATGCTCCAGAAAAAGAGTCAAAAGTGGTCGGAAATGCTCGTTTTCGACCAGTTTTCGACTGTTTCTCGGCTCAGAGAGCCTCGCCGAGAGTCAAGAGCGTGCGGAATCGATTCTACGCCTCCAACTATGTAAGATCCGACACTCAGCTCGAACTTTTTTTTCTCCTCCATAATCGAGAAAAATCGACAGGGGTACCATGGAGTGAAATTTCGGGGTCAAAATCAAAAGTTCTCCGATCGGGCTGAACCGGGCAAGTCCCCTTGGAAATGACCCGCTGAGTCCGATTTTCTGGTCTAAAAAGCTCTGCGAGTCCGCTGGTCCGCTGGATCGGCGAAAAACGCGCGGTCGGTGAACTTTCGCGAAACGGTCAAAAACAGTGGAGTTTTTGACCGTTTTTCTCGGCTAAGAAAGCTCCGCCGAGCCTCGGGACCAATGGGAATCGATTCTCGCCTCCAAGTACCTACATGGGATTTGATACTAATCTCTGATTATTTTCATTCATCGGAATGAATCGGGAAAATCGACTGGGGTTTCATGGACTAAAAGAGCTTGATGCAAAATACCTATTCCGTCTCCCCTCTTGGAACCGACTAGAAAATCCCACTCAGCGAGTCAATTCCAAGCGAGCTTACTTGGTTTTGGCCCGATGGGCGAACTTTCGATTTTGACCCGAAAAATTCAGTCCATGGAACCCTGACAATTTTTCCTCGATTTTGGACTGAGAAAAAATTTCGAGATTTCAGTCTCATCCTACGTATTGGAGGCGTAAATCGATTCCGCACGGTCCCGACTCTTAGCGAGACTTCCTGAGCCGAGAAAAAGTCAAAAACTGGTCAAAAACGAGTTTTCAGACCAATTTTTGACTCTTTCTCTGGAAGGTTTTCAGCGGATGCTCAAAGCGAGGGACTCGCGGAACTTTGCTGACTCGAAAATCGAACTCAGCGAGTCAATTCCAAGCGAGCTTTCGTGGTTTCGGCCGTATCAATGAACTTTCGATTGTGACTCTAAAAATTTAGTCCTTGTAACGCCTGTCGATTTTCCTCGATTTTGGACTGAGAAAAAAAATCGAGATTTCAGTCGCATCCTAATTCTTTAATCGACTAAATTTTCGGGGTCGAAATCGAAAGTTCGCCGATCAGGCTGAAACCGAGGAAGCTCGCTTGGAATTGACACGCTAAGTGCGATTCTCCAGTCTGAAAAGCTCCGCGAGTCCCTCGCTTCGGCTGTCCGCTGAAAACGCTCTAGCCAAAGAGTCAAAAATTGGTCAGAAAAGCTCGTTTTTGACCTGTTTTTGACTGTTTTTCGGCTAAGGAAGCCTCGCAGAGCGCCAAGAACGTGCAGAATCGATTCTACGCCTCCAACTGCGTAGGATGAGACTGAAATCTCGAATTTTTTTTCAGTCCAAATCGAGAAAAATCGACATGGACTAAACTTTTAGCGTCAAAATCGATAGTTCGCCGATCGAGCCGAAAGCAAGTTAGGCCGCTGGAATGACGCTGAGTGCGATTTTCGAGTCCGAAAGCTCCGCGAGTCCCTCGCTTAGAGCTATCTGCTGAAAAAACGCTACGGAGAAAGAGTCAAAAAGTGTTCAGAAATGCTCGTTTTTGACTGTTTCTCGGCTCAGGAAGTCTCGCAGAGAGTCGGGACCGTGCGGAATCGATTCTACGCCTCCAAATACGTACATGCAACTGAAATTCAAACGTTTTTTTCTCAGTCCAAACTGGAGAAAAACTGACATGGGTTACATGGACTAAATTTTTCGGGTCGAATCGAAAGTTCGCCCATCGGCAAAAACCAAGTAAGCTCGCTTTGAATTGACTCGCTGAGTGCGATTTTCGATCCGAAAAGCTCCGCAAGTCCCTCGCTTACAGCTATCTGCTGAAAATGCTCCAGAAAAAGAGTCAAAAAGTGGTCAAATGCTCGTTTTTGACCAGTTTCTGACTGTTTCTCGGCTCAGAGAGCCTCGCCGAGAGTCAAGCCGTGCGGAATCGATTCTACGCCTCCAACTATGTAATCCGACACTCAGCTCGAAATTTTTTCTCTCCATAATCGAGAAAAATCGACAGGGGTACCATGGAGTGAAATTTCGGGGTCACAAATCGAAAGTTCTCCGATCGGGCTGAAACCGGGCAAGTCCCCTTGGAAATGACCGCTGAGTCCGATTTTCTGGTCTAAAAAGCTCTGCGAGTCCGCTGGTCGCTGGATCGGCGAAAAACTCGCGGTCGGTGAACTTTCGCGAAACGGTCAAAAACAGTGGAGTTTTTGACCGTTTTCTCGGCTAAGAAAGCTCCGCCGAGCCTCGGGACCAATGGGAATCGATTCTACGCCTCCAACTATGTAAGATCCGACACTCAGCTCGAAATTTTTTTTCTCCTCCAAAATCGAGAAAAATCGACAGGGAAGAATGGAGTGAAATTTCGGGGTCAAAATCGAAAGTTCTCCGATCGGGCTGAAACCGGGCAAGTCCCCTTGGAAATGACCCGCTGAGTCCGATTTTCTGGTCTAAAAAGCTCTGCGAGTCCGCTGGTCCGCTGGATCGGCGAAAAACGCGCGGTCGGTGAACTTTCGCGAAACGGTCAAAAATACTGGAGTTTTTGACCGTTTCTCGGCTAAGAAAGCTCCGCCGAGCTCGGGACCAATGGGAATCGATTCTACGCCTCCAAGTACCTACATGGATTTGATACTAATCTCTGATTATTTTCATTCATCGGAATGATCGGGAAAAATCGACTGGGGTTTCATGGACTAAAAGAGCTTGATGCAAAAATACCTAATTCCGTCTCCCCTCTGGAACCGACTAGAAAATCCCACTCAGCGAGTCAATTCCAAGCGAGCTTACTTGGTTTTGGCCCGATGGGCGAACTTTCGATTTTGACCCGAAAAATTCAGTCCATGGAACCCATGACAATTTTTCTCGATTTTGGACTGAGAAAAAATTTCGAGATTTCAGTCTCATCCTACGTAGTTGGAGGCGTAGAATCGATTCCGCACGGTCCCGACTCTTAGCGAGACTTCCTGAGCCGAGAAAAAGTCAAAAACTGGTCAAAACGAGTTTTTCAGACCAATTTTTGACTCTTTCTCTGGAAGGTTTTCAGCGGATAGCTCAAAGCGAGGGACTCGCGGAACTTTGCTGACTCGAAAATCGAACTCAGCGAGTCAATTCCAAGCGAGCTTTCGTGGTTTCGGCCGTATCAATGAACTTTCGATTGTGACTCTAAAAATTTAGTCCTTGTAACGCCTGTCGATTTTCCTCGATTTTGGACTGAGAAAAAAATCGAGATTTCAGTCGCATCCTAATTCTTTAATCGACTAAATTTTCGGGGTCGAAATCGAAAGTTCGCCGATCAGGCTGAAACCGAGGAAGCTCGCTTGGAATTGACACGCTAAGTGCGATTCTCCAGTCTGAAAAGCTCCGCGAGTCCCTCGCTTCGGGCTGTCCGCTGAAAACGCTCTAGCCAAAGAGTCAAAAATTGGTCAGAAAAGCTCGTTTTTGACCTGTTTTTGACTGTTTTTCGGCTAAGGAAGCCTCGCAGAGCGCCAAGACCGTGCGGAATCGATTCTACGCCTCCAACTGCGTAGGATGAGACTGAAATCTCGAATTTTTTTTTCAGTCCCAAATCGAGAAAAATCGACAGGGTTACATGGACTAAACTTTTAGCGTCAAATCGATAGTTCGCCGATCGAGCCGAAAGCAAGTTAGGCCGCTTGGAATTGACCTGAGTGCGATTTTCGAGTCCGAAAGCTCCGCGAGTCCCTCGCTTAGAGCTATCTGCTGAAAACGCTACGGAGAAAGAGTCAAAAAGTGTTCAGAAATGCTCGTTTTTGACTGTTTCTCGGCTCAGGAAGTCTCGCAGAGAGTCGGGACCGTGCGGAATCGATTCTACGCCTCCAACTACGTAGATGCAACTGAAATTTCAAACGTTTTTTCTCAGTCCAAACTGGAGAAAACTGACATGGGTTACATGGACTAAATTTTTCGGGTCGAAATCGAAAGTTCGCCCATCGGGCAAAAACCAAGTAAGCTCGCTTTGAATTGACTCGCTGAGTGCGATTTTCGAGTCCGAAAAGCTCCGCAAGTCCCTCGCTTACAGCTATCTGCTGAAAATGCTCCAGAAAAAGAGTCAAAAAGTGGTCGGAAATGCTCGTTTTGACCAGTTTCTGACTGTTTCTCGGCTCAGAGAGCCTCGCCGAGAGTCAAGACCGTGCGGAATCGATTCTACGCCTCCAACTATGTAAGATCCGACACTCAGCTCGAAATTTTTTTTCTCCTCCATAATCGAGAAAAATCGACAGGGGTACCATGGAGTGAAATTTCGGGGTCAAAATCGAAAGTTCTCCGATCGGGCTGAAACCGGGCAAGTCCCCTTGGAAATGACCCGCTGAGTCCGATTTTCTGGTCTAAAAAGCTCTGCGAGTCCGCTGGTCCGCTGGATCGGCGAAAAACGCGCGGTCGGTGAACTTTCGCGAAACGGTCAAAAACAGTGGAGTTTTTGACCGTTTCTCGGCTAAGAAAGCTCCGCCGAGCCTCGGGACCAATGGGAATCGATTCTACGCCTCCAAGTACCTACATGGGATTTGATACTAATCTCTGATTATTTTCATTCATCGGAATGAATCGGGAAAAATCGACTGGGGTTTCATGGACTAAAAGAGCTTGATGCAAAAATACCTAATTCCGTCTCCCCTCTGGAACCGACTAGAAAATCCCACTCAGCGAGTCAATTCCAAGCGAGCTTACTTGGTTTTGGCCCGATGGGCGAACTTTCGATTTTGACCCGAAAAATTCAGTCCATGGAACCCATGACAATTTTTCTCGATTTTGGACTGAGAAAAAATTTCGAGATTTCAGTCTCATCCTACGTAGTTGGAGGCGTAGAATCGATTCCGCACGGTCCCGACTCTTAGCGAGACTTCCTGAGCCGAGAAAAAGTCAAAAACTGGTCAAAAACGAGTTTTTCAGACCAATTTTTGACTCTTTCTCTGGAAGGTTTTCAGCGGATAGCTCAAAGCGAGGGACTCGCGGAACTTTGCTGACTCGAAAATCGAACTCAGCGAGTCAATTCCAAGCGAGCTTTCGTGGTTTCGGCCGTATCAATGAACTTTCGATTGTGACTCTAAAAATTTAGTCCTTGTAACGCCTGTCGATTTTCCTCGATTTTGGACTGAGAAAAAAAATCGAGATTTCAGTCGCATCCTAATTCTTTAATCGACTAAATTTTCGGGGTCGAAATCGAAAGTTCGCCGATCAGGCTGAAACCGAGGAAGCTCGCTTGGAATTGACACGCTAAGTGCGATTCTCCAGTCTGAAAAGCTCCGCGAGTCCCTCGCTTCGGGCTGTCCGCTGAAAACGCTCTAGCCAAAGAGTCAAAAATTGGTCAGAAAAGCTCGTTTTTGACCTGTTTTTGACTGTTTTTCGGCTAAGGAAGCCTCGCAGAGCGCCAAGACCGTGCGGAATCGATTCTACGCCTCCAACTGCGTAGGATGAGACTGAAATCTCGAATTTTTTTTTTCAGTCCCAAATCGAGAAAAATCGACAGGACATACTAAACTTTTAGCGTCAAAATCGATAGTTCGCCGATCGAGCCGAAAGCAAGTTAGGCCGCTTGGAATTGACCCGCTGAGTGCGATTTTCGAGTCCGAAAGCTCCGCGAGTCCCTCGCTTAGAGCTATCTGCTGAAAACGCTACGGAGAAAGAGTCAAAAAGTGTTCAGAAATGCTCGTTTTTGACTGTTTCTCGGCTCAGGAAGTCTCGCAGAGAGTCGGGACCGTGCGGAATCGATTCTACGCCTCCAACTACGTAGGATGCAACTGAAATTTCAAACGTTTTTTCTCAGTCCAAACTGGAGAAAAACTGACATGGGTTACATGGACTAAATTTTTCGGGTCGAAATCGAAAGTTCGCCCATCGGGCAAAACCAAGTAAGCTCGCTTTGAATTGACTCGCTGAGTGCGATTTTCGAGTCCGAAAAGCTCCGCAAGTCCCTCGCTTACAGCTATCTGCTGAAAATGCTCCAGAAAAAGAGTCAAAAAGTGGTCGGAAATGCTCGTTTTTGACCAGTTTCTGACTGTTTCTCGGCTCAGGAGCCTCGCCGAGAGTCAAGACCGTGCGGAATCGATTCTACGCCTCCAACTATGTAAGATCCGACACTCAGCTCGAAATTTTTTTTCTCCTCCAAATCGAGAAAAATCGACAGGGGTACCATGGAGTGAAATTTCGGGGTCAAAATCGAAAGTTCTCCGATCGGGCTGAAACCGGGCAAGTCCCCTTGGAAATGACCCGCTGAGTCCGATTTTCTGGTCTAAAAAGCTCTGCGAGTCCGCTGGTCCGCTGGATCGGCGAAAAACGCGCGGTCGGTGAACTTTCGCGAAACGGTCAAAAACAGTGGAGTTTTTGACCGTTTCTCGGCTAAGAAAGCTCCGCCGAGCCTCGGGACCAATGGGAATCGATTCTACGCCTCCAAGTACCTACATGGGATTTGATACTAATCTCTGATTATTTTCATTCATCGGAATGAATCGGGAAAAATCGACTGGGGTTTCATGGACTAAAAGAGCTTGATGCAAAAATACCTAATTCCGTCTCCCCTCTGGAACCGACTAGAAAATCCCACTCAGCGAGTCAATTCCAAGCGAGCTTACTTGGTTTTGGCCCGATGGGCGAACTTTCGATTTTGACCCGAAAAATTCAGTCCATGGAACCCATGACAATTTTTCTCGATTTTGGACTGAGAAAAAATTTCGAGATTTCAGTCTCATCCTACGTAGTTGGAGGCGTAGAATCGATTCCGCACGGTCCCGACTCTTAGCGAGACTTCCTGAGCCGAGAAAAAGTCAAAAACTGGTCAAAAACGAGTTTTTCAGACCAATTTTTGACTCTTTCTCTGGAAGGTTTTCAGCGGATAGCTCAAAGCGAGGGACTCGCGGAACTTTGCTGACTCGAAAATCGAACTCAGCGAGTCAATTCCAAGCGAGCTTTCGTGGTTTCGGCCGTATCAATGAACTTTCGATTGTGACTCTAAAAATTTAGTCCTTGTAACGCCTGTCGATTTTCCTCGATTTTGGACTGAGAAAAAAAATCGAGATTTCAGTCGCATCCTAATTCTTTAATCGACTAAATTTTCGGGGTCGAAATCGAAAGTTCGCCGATCAGGCTGAAACCGAGGAAGCTCGCTTGGAATTGACACGCTAAGTGCGATTCTCCAGTCTGAAAAGCTCCGCGAGTCCCTCGCTTCGGGCTGTCCGCTGAAAACGCTCTAGCCAAAGAGTCAAAAATTGGTCAGAAAAGCTCGTTTTTGACCTGTTTTTGACTGTTTTTCGGCTAAGGAAGCCTCGCAGAGCGCCAAGACCGTGCGGAATCGATTCTACGCCTCCAACTGCGTAGGATGAGACTGAAATCTCGAATTTTTTTTTTCAGTCCCAAATCGAGAAAAATCGAGGGGTTACATGGACTAAACTTTTAGCGTCAAAATCGATAGTTCGCCGATCGAGCCGAAAGCAAGTTAGGCCGCTTGGAATTGACCCGCTGAGTGCGATTT
>JANLIY010000832.1:0-21612 GCA_029490685.1 Schizonepeta tenuifolia | reverse complement strand
GAGAACTGCCTTAATGTGATGAGATAAATGAGAGAAAGAACCTAGGATCAAATACGGTCAGTAAAATGATCGAGATCGTTCGGCAGGCTTAAATCTACAGAATGAGGACGAGATTTTCCTCATGATTATCCTTTAAAGGATAATATAGATAATATTAGTGGGTTCTTCAAAAGCATTAATTTATCGCCCTCATAAATGAAAAATATTCGAAAATACTTATCTTACGACTTGATAAGTACGTTCTGAAGTCCATTATCGATACATACATGACTTTACTTTATGTAAGTATTCTTTGTGTTTTATGTGTTAGCCGATTGCTAACTGCTTAACGATTAAGTTAGTGACACCGATTAGGTGCTTCCCAGGAGAAACCGATCGGAACCTAAGATAGTGACACTGTTTGGTGCTATCCAGAGCTAATGTACACAATAGTGTACACTGTTTGGCTTTATTGCCAAGTTTTGGAATGTTTATTTCGTGTGTATCTCTTTTTGAGAAAGTATGAGTATTCGATTCTACACGCGAAGGTTGTCAGTTTCAAGAATAATGTCACTGACTTAAGTTATTAGGAAAGATCGAAATCGATCTTGGATCGAAAAGCGCAAAAGTTAAGGAGCAAGTCGAGACGAATAGTAAAAGCGTTATTAGATCATCACAGGCAAGAGGAAGCCATGCGAGAACTCAGAAAAGAGTTGAGTAAGAAGTACTCCGAGCGGTTTAAAGAGGATAAGCAAATTTCGAGACGAAATTTTTCACAAGGGGGGTAGGATGTAATACCCCAGAAAATCATTACTGACTTTAAAAATAAAAGTCAATAATAATTATGGCTTTGCACGCCTAAGTTCATAAAATAAAATTCTAAGACTAACGGTGAAAACCGTTTCCAAAAATAAATTACGGAAGTCAGTTAAATGACTACCGTATTAGTGTTTTCGCGTACGAAAACTAAATTTCGGACTGTGATGTCCCAATAATCTTTATAGATTTTAAACTTTAAAATATACTTTTTAAGTATATTATATATTTCGGATTTATTGGTCAAGTTAGTTTTTGACGAAAAACGTAACCGAGTACGTTTTTAATTCCCGATTTTTATAACGTCGTAACGGGCCGGAAAAATACGGTATTTGGAGAAATTTATTCTCTCTTGGCCGACACACACATGCACTAGACTTAGGATATTTTATTTTCTTACTTTATGCTTTATGACTAAGGTGTTTCTTAGTATTTTAATAATTTATTTTGGACACCTATTGTAGTTAGATTTATCCTAATAAACTAAGCCATTTTCACCCTTATTTCATCACCATCACCGCCAGCCACCCCCTCCAACTCTCCCTTTCACTTTTCTTTTCCCCATTGAAGGATTATGGAGGTTTTGAGCAAGAAATTTCCACAAGTCATCAACCACACATCTAATTCTACTTCTTCTTTCACTAATTATCAAGGTAATCACCTCCTCCTTTGATCTATCCAATTAGAATACATTTCTTTAATTTTCTAGTGTGGACCGATTTTGATGATGATGTAGTTAGATGAATTAAGTCTTGATTAATGCAATTAGATGTTAAAGGGATTGATTTCTATGGTTGAAATTGATAGAAAATTTAGAACCCTAATTTAATATGTTGACCGAAAATTAGGGGTTGTTAGTGGAATGTTTTAATTCTCAATTGATGGTATAATTGAGCTTAAGAGTTGTTTATTGGATGATTGGTGAAAGAATAAATCGAAACCCCCTTAATAGTTGATGAGGACCGAGTTTGAAGGCTAGGGTTTGAAGGGGAAATCTAAATTAATGATGTAGAAGTTATGATTAATGGTTAATATATGTTGTAGTAGCTTAAGTAATGGATTAATGGAGTTAATTGATGAAGAAAACCACTTCCCTAATTAATATGTAATTACCGATTTTATGGAGGATTTAGGGATTGGTTGTAGTTAGTTTTAATTGATGTTATAATGATGGAATAATGCTTTAGATGATGTTAGATGATGATATGATTTAAATGGGAATTTTCTAAAAATATTTTTGTAAACCGTAAGAGACGAGGATTTGGGAAATAAATCGAGATGGGTTAATGAATTAAGGAAATGATATACGTAGTAATGATTCTCGATGGATGTGGAATAATATGGTATAATTCGATCGAATTCTAATGATGTTTGAAAATCCGTAAGAGGTAAACTAATGAGAATAATTAATGATAGAAACGACGTTTGAGGATTCTAATTGGTTAGAAATGAATGCAAATGATAGGAGAAAAACTTTGTAGTTGACGTCGTGTGAATCCGAGCTATGAAATGTTGAGCTTTAATTATAATCGAGGAGTGAGAACGAGAATTTAACTTGGCTTTGGTATAGTAAATGTTAGTTTGAAACGACGAGGTTTTAAATCGTTGTGCTTATAGACGAGAAATGGAAAGGAGTTCTTCACGTAGGAGGATACGTGTTGACTGCCTTAATGTGTTAAATTCGTGAGAATTTGGATGAAATAACGTAAGTCGAACCTAGGAAGTCGTACGCCGAGTTATCGAGCCTTAGGGTTAACTTGGACTGTTTTGCGACATTTCACGGAAACTGCCATATCTCTTAGCTCGTTTATCGGAATTGAGATCCATAAATTGGAGAGTAAACTAGACATCCGTAGCTTTCTTTTGGTATAGGGCTTTCGAAATCCCCTGTTCTGTACAAGGTTACTGATCTGAACAGTGAACCTTTGAAACTTAGTTTCTTAAGTTGAATCCTTCTCAACTTAGTTTCTTTCGATCTTTAGAGTCGTTAAGAGTTAACGGATGCTTTCCACCTGACCTCAGTGTCGAGTATAGAGCTTATGAATGCTAAACGAGATGAGTTTGAATCTCGTTCCCGATTAAGTAAAAGAGCTAGTTAAGCGGGCAAATGCCTAAAAACTTGAAAAACATAAAAGATTAAATCGAATTCAATTTCGATTTCTATTTTCTTTTATCGCTTCGACGACTCATCGAGATTATATGTTTTATGAACGATGAAGGAGGAGGTCAGCTTAAGGAAAGGACGAAAGACTGAGGAACGGATTGCTCGTTTAATTAGTTCTGTAATCTTCGAGGTGGGCTTTCTTATATAACAAATAAAATGTGGGTTTTTCCACAACTCGAAAGTGATTCTCTATGAGCTTTGATAACTGTGTTTTAAAAGTGATATCAAGCATAAATGAAATGTTTTATGTTTTATGTGAGTTCTCTTGTACCACTTCTGAGTTAGCCGTCGTGCTTTCTAGAATTGTATGTTAATCAAAAGGGGTTAACTAACGATCGGCTTTGAGTTAGTCAAAAGGGGCTTTCCAGAGTTAGTGCACTGTCGCCTGTGGTGTATGTGGTATCCTGTTGAGGGGTAACCAGCCACGGTGATAATGACTGGTCAAGATTGAACGTAACATCTATGAAAAATTTTGGCCAAAGTATTATGTACGATAATGTTTAATAGGCACGGGCTCTTTTAAATGAAAATCCCAATGCGCTATAAAATGAGCTGCCTGTTTATCAATACTATGATTATGTTTTCGGCATTGTGCCCACTAAGTACTCTCGTACTTAGCCCTGCATATATTTCTAAATGTGCAAGTTGAAGCGACGGCAGCGGTGGAAGGTTGAGTTAGGAGCTGAGTTATGACTTGAGCTATGAGTTGAGTTAGGAGCTGAGTTATAAGTTGAGCTATGAGTCGAGTTAGGAGTTGAGATCGTTTTGAGTCAGAGAAGACCTATGTTTTTAGTATGATAGCTCATGTTTCCGCTGCAAACTCTAGATGCTGTATTGTAAACGATTATCTCTTTTAGATTCTGTTCTGTTTATAACATAGGTTCCTTTTGTAAAACCTTGTCGAGTGATCTTACAGATCAAACTCTTCTTTCTTCCTTTATATTATATATATATATATATATATATATATATATATATATATATATATATATCGAGGTCTTGTTCATAGAAATAATTGATGTCTTTTATGTATGTTCATGTATGTGTCCCTTTTCTTTCCCGCTTCTTTAATCCAATCCCAGTTGCACCCTGGCTTCTGCAATCCCTTGGAATTTGGGGCTGTGACAAGAAGAAATTATGAGATTAAAATCATGACTTCTATAGGATCTCTGAATTCATAATAAATTGGCCTAACATCAATTCTATGCCTTCAAATATTCTAAATAATTCAAGTTTTAAAGGGTGACAAATTTGCTAACAAGTTTTCAAGCATAATCTTAATCATTTTTATCTTCACACCATCATGAATTCATTTACCACATTAAAAGCTCATGAGATCATCATCAAACACATAACTAATCATATTCCATCATGTTTTTCACATATGCAAAACATCTATAATCATCCCAAACAGTTTAAGCATAAACATCATAACTTAACACATATTATCATACTTCTGTAAATTTGCAGCACGTAGCTATTCGCCGTAAAATTGTTTTAAAATCGAGTTTTCATCCTATGACAGTGAGTCTTATCATTTTAGAAATTATAAGAAGTCTAGAACATACTCCAACAAACCATGTTATCATGCTCTTAATGGTTTTCAAGAATTACAATATCTTTCCTACTTAGTCAGTTTTCGACAGATTTTGAGCAAGTTACAAACTCAAACGGGTGGACATACTTCTACTCAAAACTAGGGGCTGATTTTTATACACGTTGCAGTCAACATTCAAGGCTTTCATTAGAGAGTGATTTCATACATTTTCAATGAGTAGATTGAGAGATATGAGTCGTTCATTCACATGCAAATATAGCCATTCAAGCTATCAAAAACCTTTCCATACAAAAACGCCCATAACTTAGATTAAAACCCATAATACTTAACCTTAACTCTTATAAACGTGATTGACAAGATTAAAACATAGGTTTACCACTCTATTATTCAATTCTTTCTATCCTAACATGTTTCTAATCATACAAAAATTAAAGCAAAGGTAGGGAGTAGACAAGTTATACCTCTTTCCTTCTCTATTTCTCCCTTACTCTCCTTTCCCTCTAGTCTCTTCCTCTTCAAGCCTACTACCCAACTTCTGTCTCTCTCACTCACAAGGTTCCCTGTAGCCTCCTCTCCTCCGGTGGTGGCCGGCGGCGGCTGTTATGGATGGTGGTGGTTCTAACGGTGATGAATGGTGGTAGATGAATTTGGGGCTAGGGTTTTCTTTGAGAATGTGGAGGAATGTTTGCAGAGAATGACGATTGAGAATTTTCTTCTTACATTTACGGTGGAGAAAAGAGATAGGAAGAATCTGTAGGTGATAGGCTATTATTATTTCTACTCAATTCCAATTGGCTCATATGGGTGGTGAATTTTTAGGAGCAGAGAATAATCATCATAGTGTTGGGATTAAGATCTCTGCAAGGATTTTTTTTCTCCTCCAACCGTTTCTCTTTCTCTCTCGTAATTATTTCTTCTGCTTTCCCTTCCCCAATCCCTATTTAATTAATTAACTTATTTATTTTAATTAGGTAATAGGTTAAACTTATCCTAACTAATCACCCAAAAACACACGCACACATACACAACTCACGCGTACACACACAACCTCACACACACACACTTACATATATATAATATATATACTCCCTCCGTCCACGAAATGGTTGCCTCATTGTGGACGGCACGGGTTTTAAGAAAATGGTATATAATATTAGATAATAATGGATATTGTTGTGAGTGGAATAAGGGTCCCACAATATATGTGAGTAAAGGAGTGAGAAATATAAGATTAAATATAATATATTATGTGGGTCCTATTATTATAAATAGAATTGGCAACCATTTCGTGGACGGACTTAAATGGCAAAAATGGCAACCATTTTGTGGACAGAGGGGGTATTATTATATTACATAATTTCTTTTCCTATAGTATTTCGATTATTCTTTCATTATGCGTTATTTATTTAACATATCAAAATTTCGATTGAGCATATGAATAGAGTTAATTATTCCGATCTTAACGAGACCAATATCGATATTATTCCAAAAAAGAATTTCACTTCATAATTTAATAGACAAGTATTTCATATATATATATATATATATATATATATATATATATATATATATTTAATTCATCTTTTGATTATTATTTCTAATTAATCACAATATTGTATAAACAACAATTATATCAATATTTTTCACTTAACTCACATAATATAAATGCTCGTGTTTATGAAATGCATGAAATGTCTAAATTTAATATAATTTAGAGATTAAAAGTTGATGGCGAATAAGTGACCGTTCTATTATTCGATTTATTCTACTTATTTTATATACTTAAAACGAAATTTTTAGGCTCGAATTTTCGGGGTTCTACAAAAAGTAAAAAGGAAGGGCAAAATCGTCCACAATTCATGAAAATGGCTAGAATTTGACAATATTTAAGTTCCTTGACAAATATTGTATTCCACCTAGTCAAAGTGGCTATATGAATAGATTACCTCTTGATTATATTGCATATTACTCCATTAATGAAATCTTTGAGCAAATAATATTATACGGAATTACACTAATTTTAAGGGTATAAAGATTTCTTTTGTTAAATACTAAAATACTTTATATTAATTAATATAGTCAACAATCATTCGGTCAGATGTCCGGAATAAACAAAATATACTTCAGTAGTTGATGGTCCCGATACAAGTTGGTGTACTGGGGAAAATATACCAGTACAGATTTTTGCGTAAACTACGTAGTGTCTAGTAGAACAGAAGAACCTAGAAACTTTCAAACCTGATAAGGGTATGAAAAGGATTTTTGGGGGTTTCCAACGATGAGAACCAACTTACAACAAGCGTTGATTTTCACTTCTAAGGGTATACTCAGGAGGAGTGTTTAGGCGTAAAAAAAATCGAGTGACAGAAATTCTAAGGCTCAATCGAAGAAAGGAAATTCTGTGAGAGCTAAGAAATCTAAGAGAGCACAAGGCAAGGGGAGAACTCTAGCGCTTGAATGCTTCAGTCTTTCTAGTGTTGTATACTCGCAATCTTTAGCAATAATTTCAGTGGAATTAGTAATCTTCCCGATGAGTATGAGCCTCTATTTATAGGCGGAGATGTCGAACTAACTGTTGGAAAGAGCCATTTGATTTCTACCATGAAAGCGATGGGCTCTTCTTACATTTCTACAGGACTTTCCTAAAATGGCAACTGTAAAGCTTGCTTTCGAACTGCACATCTTCTGTGTTGGCCCAAATTAGGAAATACAGTCTATCAACCTTGCACGTGACCTTGTGCTTTTGAATTTGAATTCTGATCCAAGTCTTCGCATCAATCTTCTTCTCACTAATGACTACCAAGATTATGAATACAGTTGGTGAGTTTAACTGTGTCTCTCAAATTTCAGAGTCAACTGTAGTTCAACTGTCTTGATCAGTTGGTTATCATCTTCAATCTTCCTCTCAATTCGAATCCTGTAAAGATAAATTTTTTATGCTCAAATAGTGAACCTATCTAAAAGACTCTACGGCACATCGACTGAGTTGGGGTTAGTTGGATTTTGGTATTAATCAAAACTTCACTAATTTTTCAGCACTAGTATACATGAGATGAGAGTACAGCTTCATTAATTTTAGGGTGAATATATATTTCATGCATAGGAATCACTAATCTGTATGTATAATAATTGAAAGATAACAATCAATTTCAAATTGTGTCAGAAAGTGTCCATTCGTTGTAATACTACTACAGTAAAGAGATTCTGATTTTACTTATTTATTAATTAATTTATTTATTTTTATTATTTGCTGCTATTTTTGGTTGCGCACAGGATAAATTCAATTTTATTTATTTTATTGAACTCTTAAATCGCAGCGTATAAATAAGTCTAATTCGTGGTGCCCATACCTAGAGACCATAAAAGTATCTTCAAATCTTGAAATAATAATTCAAACATATTATTATTATTATTATTATATTATTATTATTATTATATTATTATTATTATTATTATTATTGTTTATTTGAATTAATATTATTAACACAATCGTAACATTTTTTTAGAAGCACAACAATCGTAAACATTATGACGTTTTTCCAAACGTAAATAGTCGGATATATATGGTTATTAATCACGTACTTACGTAACTCGGATATATATGGATATATATGTTTAAGAGAAAATCATCATGTATATCCACTTTCAGGATAATATATACTCTCAATATCTACTAAGATAATTTACTATCTCATATACCTACTTGGCTCACAAAGTGTACTTTTCACCATTTGTTTAAGTCATTTTTTATTCAATTATGGTACAATCATGCAGCCAATCTCATCAGTTGACTAGCTTTTTGAATAAGGCCAAAATTTATTTGAGTGCATGCATGCAATGTGTAAGTTTCACGTGAATAAAGCCTATTAAAATTGGCATGCATGCAAAAATTGTACCAATTTTAACAGTAATTTTGCATGCGGGTAGATATAGAATTTAATGCATTATTGAATTGGAATTTTTCAGCCTATATAAGATTCATAGTTTGAAGGAGCTGTATGCAAACATAAGAACGAAAAAAATAGAGAGGAAACTTGAGCGAATATTAGATCGAAGAGTTATAGTAGTCATTACCGTTTTTCAAAGTCAGGTGAGCATGATACAAATTTTTATTATTTTTTAACAAAAAATTATACAGATCGACAAAACACTGTAAAACTCGGTAGTGTTTTAACGCGAGCTGTATAATTTTTACAGGATCTGTATAATTTTTTTTTTAATTATATTATTTATTTATATATTTATGTTT
Organism: Schizonepeta tenuifolia; assembly: GCA_029490685.1. NCBI lineage: Eukaryota > Viridiplantae > Streptophyta > Magnoliopsida > Lamiales > Lamiaceae > Schizonepeta > Schizonepeta tenuifolia. Next base: position 12,846 of record JANLIY010000832.1, on the reverse strand, counting down.
TGTTATATAGTTTTTATAACATTATTTTTTGTATTTTACAGAAATATCAATTAGGCATTTTAAACGAGTTGAATCCAAGCTAGAAGAGAACTAACATTGATTTTGCAATTTTCATCTCCAAATGTAAGTATTTAAAATTTACTATAAATTTAAAATTGTAAAGATCGAGAAAAAACTGTAAAGGTCGGTAGTGTGTTAAAGCGATCTGTATACTTTTTATAAGATCTGTATAATTTTTTTTTAATTACATTATTTATTTAAATGTTTATGTTTTATGTTCTTTTTATAACATTAATATATGTATTTTACATGAATACACTCTAAATTCGAAATCCCATATATAGGCATTTCTTCAAACGAGGGTAAATTTATTTAAATTTACAAATTGGAGTGTTTAAAATATTAATTAAATATTTCTAAAAACTAAAAAAGTGTACAGATCTAAAAAAACTGTACAGGTCCGGAATTAGTTTTATTAGACCTGTATAATTATTTTTAGATCTGTACAGAATTGAATTTTTTAATAAAATAATTTAGTTTTATTTATGTATATTTAATTATTAAATTTTGGTTTTGTTTTGGCAGATGGAATGCAAGATATTCCGCGTTAAATTCAACGGCGTTTGGGACGATTTTGTTTATAATGGCGGAGAAGAGCGCACATTCTATCTTCCGTTGGATATGATAAGTTTTTCCAACATTAAGGAACAAATAAATTTCATAATGATGTCTAGATCGTTAAGTGAGAATTTTGAAATATTCTATTTTTCAACGTCTCAATTCAGCGTCGAAAAATTTAAATTGAGTAATGATGATCAACTTCGTCGGTTGTGTGGTACTGAGTCTGAGCCTACGTTGTATATTAGTGATTCAGTGTATAGACCTAGCTTTGATTTGAATGCTTCTTCGCAATTTGTCTATGATGATGTGTATCCGTCTCAGTACTCGCAGTACGACGATTCCCTCGCACGTATGGCTTCATGCAATTGGCTTGGCGAGACGCAAATGGGTTTTGAAAGTGCAGCGATTGTCATTGCTCAGGGGCAATCACAAGCGTCGGAGCTGCAGCCACAGCCTGTGCAATCCTATGCCATTGTCGTGGAGGATGATGATGATGATGAAGAAGAATATTCTGCTGAATCTGAGTCTAACGACACTGATGACGAAGAGGAACAGACAGCCACTCTGCAAATTGGAACTCTTGCTGAATTTGTTAATTGGGTGCATACTCAAGGCGGTGTGAACAAGCTCCTGGCAATGCTGATGCAGAAAAGTCGTACACCCCTTGTTGACGAGGAGACGGAGCTCGCCTCTGAAGCGGCCGACCTACAAAACTGGTTAGTTCCCATGATTCCATTGGAACCTGCTGCTTCGCTTGTTGAAACTGTTCTAGATAACATGTTTGAGGGTCTTTGAGTATGAGCTCCCTATTTAAAGACAAATAGCAGTTGAGGCTTGCAGTTGGGTTGTGGCACTTGGAACAACGAGCTGAGTTTTGTACAGATCGATCAGATTCAGGGCGTGTTACTTACAAATGCAAGTTTGAGATGTGTGTCCTTTCGAATTGCGCGGAAGGAGAGAGGGCAACTATTGGTATATTCACCTATTCAAACCGACGCATACTTGCACAACCAATATCAACCATCCTCTAATGGAGAGGAAGGTCGAATCTAGTGTGATTGCAGCTTATTTTGCGAAAGGCATGAAAAATCAGAAAGAAATCATCACACCGAAGATGATTATGGCAAGTCTTATGCGGGAATATGGCGTGGCTGCAAATTACAATGTGTGTCTGCGAGCACGGAACAAGGCCCTGGAGATGCTGTATGGTGGATATGTCAATTCGTTTAAGATGGTTCCTCAGTATCTCTACATGCTCCAGAAAGAGAATCCAGGTTCGATTGTTGACTACAGTTTTAGCCCTGATGATTTCCGATTCGAACACTGTTTTGTGGCGTTGTCAGCTTGTATCGTTGCATTCAAGTACTGTCTTAGGCCGGTGATTATATTGGATGCAACGCACTTAAAGGGAAAGAATAAGGGAGTTATGTTCGTTGCGATGGGAAAGGACGGGAACGAGCAACTTATACCGCTAGCATGGGGGATCGGTCCAATTGAGAATGACATCTCGTGGACATGGTTTGTAAGTCATCTGAAGCTGGCATATCCTCCTCGCCCTGATTTGGTGTTCATCTCAGACGCCCATTTTAGTATTGCGAATGCCATTCGGGACATCTCTCCTGGCATATTCTACGGCCTGTGCTACTTTCACATACTGAAAAGCATGGTGACTTATGGAAAGTCTATCACCAAGCTGTATCATAAAGCAGCATTTGCGTACAGAGAGCAGCTTACGAGAAAGCGATGAACAATATATTGTCGGCAAAACCCAAAGCGCATGCCAAGCTGATGTCCATTGGTCCGGAGAAGAGAAGTGGACTCGGTGTATGTGTCCAGGACGACGATATAGTAACTTGACGTCGAATGCCGCAGAGCAATTCAATAAAGTTTTGAAGTTTGCTAGATGTATACCAATTTGTTCGTGTTTGGAGACCCTTAGAATGACCGTCGAGAGGTGGTTTGATGAAAAACGACAATTATATGCATCTAGTACTGCGTTTGTCACCAGCACGACAGATGCTAAACTTGCAGCTGAGGTTGAACTGTCAAGAACGTACACTGTCGTTCCCTTTAGAGATGGTGTATTCAAAGTCCACGACGGAAATCAGACTGTCAATGTCGATCTCAACGCGAGGAGCTGTCCATGTCGAGTGTGGGATTTGGACTTGATACCGTATTCTCACGCCGTTGCAGCAATTCAGTAAGGATAATTAGAGTTTTGTTTTCTAATTTGTACATTTTTGTATAACTTATTCTGTGTATTAACTGTTTCATTATTTGCAGACGAAATGGCCAGCACCCATACAATTATGTGGCAGATTACTACACGAGAAATACCCAAGTGCAGATTTACTCACTAGAGGTCAATCTTGTCCCTTCCAGAGATGAGTGGTTTATTCCTCCCCAAGTTGCTGCTGTGGAAATGTTGCATATGCTTCCGATTAGGCAAGCGGGTCGCCCAAGCAAGACTCGTCGACGATCGTTCCTGGATAACTTGACTGCAAGAAGACGTCAGCCCACCGACGATGGTCCCTCAAGCAGTAAAAAACGAGCACCTAAAAAATGCTCTATATGTCACGAGAGTGGTCACTCGAAAAATAAATGTCCATACAAATGAGGGTTTATATTTTATAAAAGTTGGTAGATGTGTTCTCTATTATTATTAGTATTATTATCAACTCTTAATTAAAATATTATTTGTGTTAAAAAAAAACTATAAAGATCGAAAAAAAAAGTGTACAGGCGGTAAAAAAAAGAACTCGACCTTTACGCTTTTTAACCGACCTGTATACTTTTTTTTCTTCCTATATTATGATTAACATTACTTATGGTACTAAACTAGAGTAATCATATTTATTATTCGATTAATTTTCATTAGACTAACTAATTATATCAACATGCAACAAATTACCATAATAAAAATCATAAAGGCACATGAATATCTAAAGTACAAGTCTATTATGTGTCGAAATTAATTAAAATATTATTTGTGTTAAAAAAAAACACTATAAAGATCGAAAAAAAAGTGTACAGGCAGTAAAAAAAGTGAACCCGACCTTTACGCTTTTTAAACCGACCTGTATACTTTTTTTTCGATCTTTATAGTTTTATTATTATTATTATTATTATTATTATTATTACCATGTTTATTATTATTATTATTATTATTATTACCATGTTTATTATTATTATTATTATTACAGTTATTATTATTATTATTATTACCATGTTTATTATTATTATTATTATTATTATTATTATTATTACCATGTTTATTATTATTATTATTATTACAATTATTATTATTATTATTATTATTATTACAGTTATTATTATTATTATTATTATTATCATTATTATTATTACCATGTTTATTATTATTAAATGTAGCAGTTGTCGAGCAACAATTAAAATACGATAATAATACTAAACAATTAAAAAATAAAATTCTCTAAAGTTCGACATCGTTGCACATAAATACAATTAATAATACTATTCCTGGATATGGCCAGCGTTGCACAAAATATCACGAGCAATTTTCCTCCTATAAAGTTCGACATTCGCTGGTTGGTTACCCCAGCTGATATTCGGGGCTCCGCTGATCATTCTTTCGATGGCCATGAGTGCAAATGGACCGCAACTGTGACTGTCGTCTTGTCTAAATTGTGTGACAGGGTCGCGCTGAGAAGCCCTATACGGAACCCGTATAGCCAGACTGTCACTCCTGTTTTTGGCCTTCGGTTTTCTCTGGGTCAGCCAATAGCCTCCATTGTTCAGGATGGTCCAGAACTTACGAGCAAATGGTTTCAGTGTGTCTACTCGATGTCTCCGAGCATCTTCTAAGTGCGACTTTGAGTCCAACACATCCATCACCCACTGACCCATGTTGATGCGGAGAACAAAATAATGCTGACCGACCAGTACTGGAATTATTATCTGTAAGTAATAATCAGAATATTAGAAATAATTAGATTATTAAAAATAATTTAAATGATAACTTCAATTTTAGTATGCAGTGATTTTTTACCGTGTCAGCCTGCCGCCAATTTTTGACATTAACACCTACATCAAGTGGCATTGTGATGCTCGCACTCAAGCTGGTCGACCTCTCCATTTTGTTAAGTTTGTGCATGAATGTCGTCTAAACACGAAAACTATTAGTAGATGTAATGGATTACAAATAAAATAATAATTTTAAAATAAAAGCTTGCTTACGAAGAAGTCAACGTTCAAAAGGACAGTGTTAGCCTCAGTAATGTGGTCCATGAGGTGCACACGTTCCTTCAAACGCTGTTGCAACAACTGGACGGCAAAGACGAAAACTTGAGAATAAACACAAAAAAAAAATATTTATTATAACATCATAAAACTAATGATACCCTGTACCAACTTTAAAGTTTAGAATCTTACTGGATGATCCATGTCAGCCTTCGGGTTTTCAATCCGGCGAAAGTAGCTATCGCTGCATGTCAATGCTCCCACATACACGCACGAGTCTCTGTTGTTTAAAAACAGGTCGTATCTGTTCCATTTGTCTTCGTCGTGAAGACCGAGAGGAGGAACTTCCTGATCTTGCTGAAGTAGACTCGTGTCTCGGCGTGAGCTTTCGACGCCGGTGCTCTTCCCTGTTCCTGGCTCATCCGGTCGTGTCTGCCCGAACGACTTCTTAGCAAAATCAGCATATGCAGCGGGATTGTACAACACATCCTGAGGGTTCTCATCAGGAATCCGAACAGCTACGGGTGTCGCCGGAATGGGCTCAGGATCATCTGGTTGATAAGCATACTGAGGGCCACCCATTCTAAGCCATTCGGGGCTTGTGCCTTGAAGCGGCGGCGCTGAATGACGGGCTGGCACAAAGGGTTGTTGTGGTTGGTGAACTGGACTCTCGCGGGCTGAGGCACTGGGCGGTGGTGGTACAGGTTCACTCGGGCTAGAACGTCGGCTACTCTTCCGCCTCGCAATTCCTCCATGAACTTGTTTCTTCTCCCCTCTCTCCGAATGCCGGTTTCTGTGCCGCTGCTCGATGATGACGACTGCACTACGCGAGCACGTTTTCCTTTACTCTTCTTAGCTTTCGTCATATCTTTAGGTGGGGGCCTCTCTCTCAGCTCATAAACACTCGGCTCGACACTAGGCTCTGACACTGGAGGGTCATTAGAAAGCCGCTGAACTGGGGCACGACGTTCAGGCTATTCACCCTCGGATAGTAGGTTGACGGGCTTCACATAATTCACCGCGAAGGGGTTTTCAGCATTAACCAAAGAGAACCAGTACCACATCCCTTCTTCTTGTTCTTCAGGGTGCAGGAAATCTCGGCAATTCACCCCGTCGACAAAAGCCCCATCCAAATTGCGCTGCAAAGCCTGATCCAGCGTCCATCTCAGACAACGAGGAAGAGCATATTCGTCCACTTTCTTCGCAGTAATTGCTGACAAATAAGGTATAGCCTCGTTCATCCACATCTGCAGTGCCCAAACCGGCCCGTAAATGTTATACCTCAAATTCTTTCCAAAAACAGATTTGTGGCGCGGTGCCGCCGAGACATAGTTCTTCAACACTTTGTATGAATAGCCGCCCCAAGAAAATTGGTTCCATCGGTTGAGATCATCCGATAATACCCAAAGCCACGACTGTATCTTGCCTCTAACGTCGCAACCTAATAACACTGCTTGTGCGACCAGCACATGGGCTACTCGAAGATATAAATGTGCTTCTAAACCATCCACTTTCAAAAAATCATCCAACACGTCCTTGAATATTCGGACGTCACCAGCAAAGGCCCGACATGCTTCCACATTCTCCGTCGACAAATCTGCACCGTGTGGATCAAATGCAGACGCTCCAAACATAAGTCCCGAAATAAGAGCGTACTCACGGGGTGAAAACCTCAAATTTCTATCACCAATACGGAACCACAGATCCATCGGATCAGCACCGGCCACTTTCACCTCTCTAGCCACGACCATATGAAGCGCTTTCGCACACGCTTTACCCTGATACATTCTCCCACAGCGAATGTTTGAACAAGCTCAGCACCCCCAACTTCTAACAGTCGTTTCTCTATCAATGCCAACATGCTGAGCTTGTTGTACGTGTTCACTGTACACGTCACTTCTTGCAAGGTCTTACGTAGCCAACACCAACCATGCTGAAACACAAATAAAAGCAATTATCAATTACAAAACAGAACAAAAAAAAATTAAAAAACATAATTACAAAAAAATTATATACAGATGGAATATATTCTGTACAGCCCGTATATAAAACACAATCCACCTGTACAGAATATATTCTGTATAGCCCGTATTATGCATGCATATTTAATAAACTTAAGAAATTAATTAAATAAAATTAAATATGTAATCAGAATTAAAGCAGAAAATATACAGGTCGTCAAAAAACTATACAGGACGGGAAAAAATCTCACACGACCTGTATTCTTTTTATACGGCCTGTATAATTTGGTTTATAAAGGATTTCGATCTAAGTTTTCCTATATTATGATTAACATGATTTATGGTATTTAACTATAGATATAATATTAATTTTTCGATTAATTAACATTAAACTAACTAACTATATCGACATGCAACAAATTACCATAATAAAAATCATAAAGGCACATGGTTATCTAAAGTACCAGTCTATTATGTGTCTAAATTAATCACAACAATATTTGTTTTAAAAAAAAACTATAAAGATCGACAAAAAAGTGTACAGGCGGAAAAAAAAACGAACCCGACCTGTACACTTTTTAGGCGACCTGTATACTTTGTTTTATAAAGGATTTCGCTCTAAATTATTCCTATATTATGATTAACATTACTTATGGTATTAAACTAGAGTAATTATATTAATTATTCGATTAATTAATATTAAACTAACTAACTATATCAACATGCAACAAATTACCATAATCAAAATCATAAAGGCACGTGGATATCTAAAGTACAAGTCTATTATATGTCGAAATTAATTAAAATAATATTTGTGTTAAAAAAAACTATAAAGATCGAAAAAAAAAGTGTACAAGCGTAAAAAAAAGAACCCGACCTTTACGCTTTTTAACCGACCTGTATACTTTTTTTCTTCCTATAATATGATTAACATTACTTATGGTACTAAACTAGAGTAAGTATATTAATTATTCGATTAATTTACATTAGACTAACTAATTATATCAACATACAACTAATTAGCATAATAAAAATCATAAAGCATAGAGATATCTAAAAAAACTAGTCTATTATGTGTCTAAATTAATTATAATAATATTCGTGTTAACAAAAACTATAAAGATCGAGAAAAAATCTATACAGGCCGTGTGAAATTTAAAAATACAATCTATCGACCTGTATATTATTTAGTCGAACTGTAAGAAATTTACCTCTTGTAAATGTTGTTGCTGGACTTCAGTTAAACCTTCCTCTTCATTCTTCGATTTTTTTCCTCTAACTTTTGATTTTGAACCCGATATTGACGCCATGGATTAGGGGTTTAATGTTAAGGGTTTAGGGTAAAAATTAGTACAGGGAAGGAATAAGAATTGTGGAGAAGAAGGCTTCAGAGAAATTTTGAGTAATGTGTATATCAATTGATCTGTATAGATTTGGTATTGGAACTCAGAATTTATTGGTGCATAAATTTGTTTTTTACCGTTTATTTTTAACGTGAGGGGAATTGATTCTCATTGAAGAATCTGGCAGGAGGTGGGTGGGGGTTAAATCACCCTGAAAAATCGGTAAAGAGATATAGTTATACGTTACATAGTGGATATGCATGGCTATGGGTTTTGGGTTTCAATTTTCAAAAACAAGAAGACAAAAAATGGGACCCTTTCGAGAATCTCTCGATCAAAGAGAGAGAAATAGCTGCTGAAAAGTACATTTTGTGGGCCAAATGGATATATGGGATAGTAAATTATCTTAGTGAGTATTGAGAGTACATGTTATACCCATAGCGGGTATTTCGAATTTCAACTCTATGTTTAATATACGTTTTCAATTTACATCTGAAAAAATAGTCGGACGTGCACAAACAAACACATGTTGTTTGTCTTTTGAGAGAGATTTTTAAGGTTTTGAATTCAGCCCAATCCATAGAGACAAGATGCATCAAGTAATTTGATTAATTGAGTTTCAGTAAGAAAAACAAAAAGTGGGAACAGAAAATTTTTGTACTTTTATTAGTCAAAATTTTCTAAAATTATAATTTTAGGCCTACATACAGCTGTGATTTATGTCGTTATTAAAGCATATAAGCTTGCCTAAAACGTAAAAATACTCTATATTTTATCAAAGCCGACATACGTCGATTGGAGATATTATTCATTTTTTGAAAAAAATAATTATATAAAAAAATAGTGTGGTCAAAATTTGTTTTGTTGTGAGGTATAAAATATTGCAAATTTTACACACTATTTGGGATGGAGCGAATAATTTTTTTCTAAATACAAGATACATTATCAAATCACAGTTTCATTACGAATATGTTTGTTTAAATCAATAAGAAACTAATACGGAAACTAACATAATCATATGAAATGAGAAGACAAATCACATTCTCGTGAGGTTTTATTTTATCATTATTATATTCAAATTTTGCTAGAATATGATAACTCATAAACCAACTTTCCTGCATAGGTGATTTGCCACATTCGACTCGATTATATACTTCTACACACCCTCAAATCTCCTAACAAAATTTTGTCAAAACACACCAACCAATGAACAACTTGCTTTTTATATGCTCAATTATTCCACAGAAAAATAAAAATAAAAATAAAAATTAATTAATTTATATTGATGACATGGATAAGCGAAAAATTTGACACCATTTTTATTTCAAAATTCTGAAACGGAACATTTATTCAAGAAGATTCGTATCGAATTGTACACTTATTAGGAGACAAAAGAGAGTACATATATAGATATTGATTTTCAAATACTGCCATTCATTTTTATGACAAAAATTCTTGATCGATCACACTAAGATTTAATCAACCTCTACAACACTTCTTAAGAAGTTCAAAGCTTGGGAGATACATGCTAGTTCTGACATATACACTTTCTCAAATGGGAGCTAAATCCAACACAAAACAAACACCATTTCTGCAAAATATCGTTCTAATGTGAAAGTGGCTCTAAATATGAGTGAAAATACAGCTGCAATATCACAAACACAACCCCTAGCTAACTATGCTACAAAAAGCTTCTCAAATTCACATTAACCAAACACATAGTAGCAGCTACTGCAACTATTGTGCCAAAATGAAGGACAACATTCCTTGCGCTTTCCGACGATGGGCCAACTGGTCCGAGTGCCGGAGATGGAAACAGACCTCCTGAGCTTGAGTTCGAACTGCATCCAAGAATACAAATTAATGAGCTCATATATACAACACATAATTCAGGTCAGTACTTATCTTTTTTGTTTTTTCAAATTCATAACAAGCTGGTCTATTATAGGATAGATCAATGTGAGTCTTACCTTCCTGTAAATCTACAAGATCCATAACCTGCCACGAAAGAGGACGGGGGAAAGTTAGAATCTCAGTAGCAGATTACAAATACGACGTAGAAATGCAGACACGAGTGGACCAAAGTAAAAAAGTAATCAAATGCACATTCGATAGTGCAATTCTGCTATTGCACAAACATAAAATGTTGATCCAAAATTGATGGTGCTACTTGCTACCATTGTGAAAGAATATATGACACAGTTTTCCACGACACGAATCGGAGCATTATTTAGAATAGTTCAGTCGAGCTCCTAAACATATAACTCAAAATGGAATGTCTTTTGATCTTAGATCGAACTAGTTTATACGTCCCAGTTAGCAGACATGATTTTCATAAGTGACAACAGGATAACAAAATGCAATATAAATTTCTGATGCTTCCATAATGTAGGACCAGTGTCTCAAGAAATTTCTGATGCTCTATCAACAAAAATCACAAGTCCAGACAGGGAAAAAAAAAAATCATGCACACGATCTTCATAAATGTAGAAATCTGACATAATAAATTATACCAATGATAGTATTAGACATTTAGACTTCTGATATAATATGTAAGCTGATAAGGAATAACCGTATTTAAAAACTTACTAGGATCGACAGTAGTCAGTGTAGCCGTGCCACCAAAATCACACTGCAGAATCATGCTTCTTATGCATATAATGACTACTATCAGAAGATGCACAGCTCTGGGGGGACTTGTGATTTTGGTGGCACGGCTACACTGACTACTGTCGATCCTAGTAAGTTTTTAAATACGGTTATTCCTTATCAGCTTACATATTATATCAGAAGTCTAAATGTCTAATACTATCATTGGTATAATTTATTATGTCAGATTTCTACATTATGAAGATCGTGTGCATGATTTTTTTTTTCCCTGTCTGGACTTGTGATTTTTGTTGATAGAGCATCAGAAATTTCTTGAGACACTGGTCCTACATTATGGAAGCATCAGAAATTTATATTGCATTTTGTTATCCTGTTGTCACTTATGAAAATCATGTCTGCTAACTGGGACGTATAAACTAGTTCGATCTAAGATCAAAAGACATTCCATTTTGAGTTATATGTTTAGGAGCTCGACTGAACTATTCTAAATAATGCTCCGATTCGTGTCGTGGAAAACTGTGTCATATATTCTTTCACAATGGTAGCAAGTAGCACCATCAATTTGGATCAACATTTTATGTTTGTGCAATAGCAGAATTGCACTATCGAATGTGCATTTGATTACTTTTTTACTTTGGTCCACTCGTGTCTGCATTTCTACGTCGTATTTGTAATCTGCTACTGAGATTCTAACTTTCCCCCGTCCTCTTTCGTGGCAGGTTATGGATCTTGTAGATTTACAGGAAGGTAAGACTCACATTGATCTATCCTATAATAGACCAGCTTGTTATGAATTTGAAAAAACAAAAAAGATAAGTACTGACCTGAATTATGTGTTGTATATATGAGCTCATTAATTTGTATTCTTGGATGCAGTTCGAACTCAAGCTCAGGAGGTCTGTTTCCATCTCCGGCACTCGGACCAGTTGGGCCCATCGTCGGAAAGCGCAAGGAATGTTGTCCTTCATTTTGGCACAATAGTTTGCAGTAGCTGCTACTATGTGTTTGGTTAATGTGAATTTGAGAAGCTTTTTGTAGCATAGTTAGCTAGGGGTTGTGTTTGTGATATTGCAGCTGTATTTTCACTCATATTTAGAGCCACTTTCACATTAGAACGATATTTTGCAGAAATGGTGTTTGTTTTGTGTTGGATTAGCTCCCATTTGAGAAAGTGTATATGTCAGAACTAGCATGTATCTCCCAAGCTTTGAACTTCTTAAGAAGTGTTGTAGAGGTTGATTAAATCTTAGTGTGATCGATCAAGAATTTTTGTCATAAAAATGAATGGCAGTATTTGAAAATCAATATCTATATATGTACTCTCTTTTGTCTCCTAATAAGTGTACAATTCGATACGAATCTTCTTGAATAAATGTTCCGTTTCAGAATTTTGAAATAAAATGGTGTCAAATTTTTCGCTTATCCATGTCATCAATATAAATTAATTAATTTTTATTTTTATTTTTATTTTTCTGTGGAATAATTGAGCATATAAAAAGCAAGTTGTTCATTGGTTGGTGTGTTTTGACAAAATTTTGTTAGGAGATTTGAGGGTGTGTAGAAGTATATAATCGAGTCGAATGTGGCAAAATCACCTATGCAGGAAAGTTGGGTTTATGAGTTATCATATTCTAGCAAAATTGAATATAATAATGATAAAATAAAACCTCACGAGAATGTGATTTGTCTTCTCATTTCATATGATTATGTTAGTTTCCGTATTAGTTTCTTATTGATTTAAACAAACATATTCGTAATGAAACTGTGATTTGATAATGTATCTTGTATTTAGAAAAAAATTATTCGCTCCATCCCAAATTAGTGTGTAAAATTTGCAATATTTTATACCTCACAACAAAACAAATTTTGACCACACTATTTTTTATATAATTATTTTTTTCAAAAAATGAATAATATCTCCAATCGACGTATGTCGGCTTTGATAAAATATAGAGTATTTTTACGTTTTAGGCAAGCTTATATGCTTTAATAACGACATAAATCACAGCTGTATGTAGGCCTAAAATTATAATTTTAGAAAATTTTGACTAATAAAAGTACAAAAATTTTCTGTTCCCACTTTTTGTTTTTCT
>JANLIY010000831.1:0-21612 GCA_029490685.1 Schizonepeta tenuifolia | reverse complement strand
AATTTTTTGATTGTATGTATTTTTCTGAATTATTTTTATAATTTGTATTTGTGTATGATAAAATTTTTTGCACTGCAGGTTGGTCGATTCAACCCTTTTGGACCGAATGATGCTGAAATGCAGAGTTTCTATTTCCAATCCACTCAGTTTCCAAATGCACTTGGAGTGGACTATGTAGTGCCGCGCAATCCGTTACATGTAGGGGAACAGTTCCCCATCAAGCACGTGAGACCATAGTAATTGATGATGAAGAATAGTATGAGAGACATCTTCCAAAGAGAGCACAGAGACAGCGAGGTGGACAAAGGCAGTCTGTTACCAATGAACAGGTAGAGGCAGAGGCAGAGGATCGCGATCCTGAGTACCGAGAGCCACCTCGCGGTCGAGACCACGGAAAGCGTGCTCGTCAGGCAGGATCTTCATCCTCCAGTGGTGGGGTCGATCACATCCTATGATCTAGTGATCGGCACTGGATTCGATCAGAGATTGCTCTTGCACAGGATCATATTGTAGAGAAAGTGGAGAGGAGACTGTTCTCCAAACTCAAATATTGGATTGAGGGCTTGTTTGACAAAGCCCGATGTGGATCTACACGCTGATCCCCTAGACGTCAGCCCACCCCGTGGTCCATGCCTATACAAACATCACACCGCGCCTCAATGTGAGACCACAGGTCCAGGGCCAGGAAGACCAACGTCGCCCCTCAGTGCGAGACCCACAGGTCCAGGCTCAGGAAGACCAACGCCACCCCTCAGTGCGAGACCCACAGGTCCAGGCCCAGGAAGACCAACACCGCCCCTCTGTGCATCAGCATGCACATGCACATGACACAGAGGAAGATCCTTGTGCAGCTCGTCATTCCATGCAAGCAGAACGGTTTTTTCGCCGCTCACTGCAACTCATCATTCCATGCACGAGCCTGGATCGTCGAGTGCAATGTTCGATCAGTACAGTACTTTTTTGGGCGATCCATCTTGGCATTTGAATGCATTGTGGTCCGCTCTTACCACGGTAGGTAATTATTTCACAGATATTAGATAATTTTTATTACTTTTCTTATGTTTTACGTAAGATATTGATATTTATTTTGTTTATGTAGGGCCATAGATAGAGTTTTGAGGCTCGTCTACATGAGGTGGCATCGCCGATCCGAGCAGTCCCTATTTTACAGAGACCGACAGAGGAAGAGGCCGATGCAGCACATGATAACGTGCCATTAGCACAACTAAAAAGAGGGCAAAGGACTCAAAAACATTCTGCAGTAGTTTTGACGCCCATGGTTGCCCAAAGAGAACCGCCACAATTTCCGCTTGAATTGATCCAGTCGTATGAATTATTTTTGCAAGGTGATCAAGAAGATTTCATGGTTACTAATACAAGCAACTTATATGTGTCGCATCAGTGATGGATGCTACTTGAAAATCAAAAGGCAGACATGGGGATCGAGGTAAAAAAATATTGGCGTGTTGAGTTATATATATTTTTTTGCACACGAACTAAACTTTTGGTTTTAGGTCCTAGATTTGTTCTTAGCCTACTTGAGAAAGCAACTTGTGGACCGAGAGAACATTTTGGATTCCGTGACGCACACCAACACTGTGATATTGGACTGCCATGTCTTCGTGAGTTGATTATCTATCTTTATAGTTTCGTTGTAATTATCTTTCTAATTTAATTTTGTTGCACATCATCTATCTTTGTAACAGGCCCAACTCAGAGAGGAATGGAATGAAAAGATTTTGAAAATAGACATCGAAGAAGAGCTTCGGGGATCGTGGGCACTTATGCAGATTATGAACCTTCACCCAGCATATTATTCCAAGCACATGGATGTGGAGGTGATTCATTCGAAGCTCATATATTTGGAGCTAAACACGTAAGTAAAAAGAAACATTGAATTGAAATGAATTAATTTTGAAAATAATAGTTTGTGAAGTAATGTAGAATTGTACGTTTCATGCAGGTGATTCTTGTGTGTCACATTGATGGCCATTTTGTAGTGGTCCGGATCGATTTGAAGAAGTGGACTGCTGAGCTCTACGACTCCATGTACTTCAATGTTGAGAGAAGAGTACAACTTGGACGATTAGAACAATTAGCGCTACTTCTAAAGCTTTGGACTCGAGTTTGTACATGCTCGTTTTACTGGAGGCATAACACAATTGGAAGGACCTATATTGAAAGGCCATTGACACTCAAAGTCATTCCAAAAGTAAATCAATTCAAGCAACGCGATAGTGTTAGCTATGGTCTATTTACACTTATGACCGTTGAACGATTGGTTAGTGGTTCACCCTCCATTCCGTAGGGTAACACACACTCAAATCAATATCAGAAGAGGGTGGCAATCGTTATATATGGTCAGTGTCATCAACCGACGGAGTGGGATAGGCAGGAGTTTGCTAGGCAGAGGGCTATACAATTTAGTAATGTCCAATGATTTATTATTTGTAATAATGTTGAAAAAATGTTCACTTCAACTTTATATTAATTCAATCATATACATATGCATTATTTAAACAATCTCAATGATCTATTATTTAAAGAAAAAAGAAACATATCTCATGCTCGTTTTGCAAATCACGAATATGCATTATTTACAATCATGTTTTTCATCCTAGATGTCTATTATGCATTCTAAGAGTATGTCCATATTCATGACACACACTACATCTCCTACGTGTTTGGCTTTCTATGGGAGCTCGACGCCGGCTCAGTCTCGGACGACCCGGTAGAGGCGTGATCTTTGGAGGCAAGACCAATATGTTATCCACTTGTATTGGAATAGTCCAATCTTCAATGTGAGGAACATGATTTACAGGATTTTGATAAACTTCGCTCCAAGCTTCTCGTGTGTAGTAATACTGAACATAATTGTATATTTGGTCACCATTTTTCCTGCAATTTAACATTCAAAAATTAAATAAATAAACATAAGTATTTTCATATAAAGGAAGATGAATAAAGTGTCAAGTGTACTTACATTATTGCAGCAATGGCATGAGAACAAGGGAGTCCATCAGCTTGAAATTCACAACAAGTGCATGTCTTCGTGTTGAGGTCCACTTGGAACGATCTTTTAGCATCACGGACATTGAAGATCGACCCCATGGCCCGTGTTGCACTATACCTCAAACCTTTATTCATTTCTGCAGTCAGTTTTGCTGCCGCCTCACCAGTCAGTACAATGTCATCGTCGTGAGCTTCCTCTCGGCTCTCTACGAATCACTCGTCGATGACATGTCTGATTGCATCAAGCATTGAGCATATTGGCAGATGTCGTGTCTAATCCAATCTCCCATTTCAATTCTCGGCTGCATTTGATATCAGCTGACTGTGACGTAGTAAAGGACAGTGAACTCGAGACCATTTCTCGGATCCCACATCTATCAATTTTTAGTAAGTAGCTTCGCTCTCTCAGCAGATAATGTTCATTGTTTTATCATAAATTGCTCGGCGATATGCAAATGCAGCTTTTTTAAAACATTCCGTAACTATTTTTCCGTAACGGTTAATCGTTTGCAGCAAGTGATAGTTGCATAAACCATGAACTGCATTCGAAAAAATCTCCTTGACAACGTTATCTATCGAGGGATGGGCATCAGATACAATTAATGTATCATTCAATTCTCCATACGCAATTCTAAATCGGCTGAGGAACCACTTCCAAGAGATATCATTCTCAATAGGGCCAACGCCAATCGCTAGAGGAAAGGTATGCTCGTTGGTATCCTTAGTGACAGCGACAAACAAGATACCTCTATTCTTGCCCTTCAGATAAGTGTCATCAATTGCAATCACATGCCTCATATTCAGTGGATAAGGAAGCCTACAAGCGCCGAAAGCTACAAACAAGTGTTCGAACATCCAATCAATCCCAACTTATAAATCAGTAATTGTACCTGGATTCCATTCCATTAGCATGTGAAGATAGTCTGGCAACATCCGGAAGGAATTAACATATCCCCCGTGTATGCTTTCTATCGCTGCATGCTGTGCTCGCAGGTCCAAATCATAATGAATGGTGAACCCAAATTCATTTTGCACATCTTCCATAATGGCCTTTGGCTCTATTATTTTACACTCCCTTCGTATTTTCCGAGCGACGTAGGCTGCAATCACATTCATGTGAACTTTTATACGACCAACACGTCCTAGCTGGCGTGTGCATGCGTGATCATCTGTAAACTTGGTAATTCTCAGAGCTTGTGATCTGCCACTTGATGATGCTTTGAGCTCGAACGGACAAGATTCCATACGTTTGCATATCCATCTGAGACGTTTTTCATCAGAGCCATCACATTTGTATTCTGGTCCAATCTCCATGTGCCACAAGCCTGCTGCCACATTTAGAGTTGTTTTACTTTCAAAAACAGAACCAACAGATAAATCACCGTCTTCTAGCGGGCCGTTTTCACGTACAACGATTGAATTCGTTGCATTCACGGAAATCACTGGAACTAACCAACTGCCTAGATTAACGGCTTCATCATCTTCTTCACCGTGAATTCATACTTCATGCTCCAACATAGCCAATTCTATCATGGTGTCCTCTGTCATCTCTTCCGATGCATCACTATCGGTTTCCAGCTCATATTCTTCATCCTGAGGACCAACTGCCTCTTGATCATCGTCATCACCATCTGCATCTTTATCATCGTCATCACCATCTGTATCTTCATCATCGTTAGAACCATCTGCTGTCTTTGGAACTTGAGTCGACATGGATTCGAAATAATGTGTGGATGTCGATGCATAATTACCCCTAATGGGATATGTATCATCAGTAAAAGTGAAGGAAAGCAACTGTCTTTGGATACGATCCATTTCTTCATAATAATCACCACCAAACTCAGGCACGTATACGTTCATGTATTGGTGAGTCACGTACACAGTTGCTTCTGGCTGCGTCACGCACAACTGATAAAAATCAACATCGGTGCTTAATGGGCACTTTACAGTACGTCCTCTCTGATTCTTCGATAAATAATACAACTCGTACTGTGTGCTGAAGGAATTTGCACTCAATTGACAATCGATGTTGTACCTCAGGCCGGCGAGATTTCTTTCAACATCTACAAATTTATATCCACCCGAGTACGTACAACCAGACCATGTTCCTCCGTATTTGATAATAAAATAGTGATCTATCTACACAGAAGTACAAACACATAACAATTAATAAAAATAACACAAAATAACAAATCCCGCTCACTAACCACATCAATTTCCCGCTCGAGCAGGATTAAAATTCACGAGCGGAAAATGGCATAGTACGAGCGGGAAATGCAAATATTCAAATTCTAAAATTTTTTTGAGCCATAATATACAAAATCCCTCTCTGCAGACCTAAATCCCGCTCGAGCGTGACATTGGAAAATAAGCGGGAAATAGCTATGCTCGAACGTGGAATGGTTGATACCCATATTTGGAAATAATAAATTTTAATATTCGGAATAAAATCTACCACTTGCTATGTAATCTATACGCCATTCATATAAATTTCAATGTTTTGAATATTAAAGAGTCTCATTTTCTAATTTATTACGCAATAAATATTATGTGGACACGAGAGAAAAATTACAAGGTTGGAAAAATACCTCAACTGATGTTGTTGTCAAAGATTGTTGCCCACTTTCGAATGTGATGAATTTCAAAGGCTGTTCTTGTGGGTGTGTAAAAGAGAGTTGTGAATGGTGAAATATATAGAGTTGTGAATGCTATACAGATTTTTTTCCGCATTTCACGTGAAAATTGTACATTTTTCATGTGGTGAATTTATTTCTACATGCATTAATCAATTTTAGTTATGTCTCATGTCTGCACAAGCAAGTAATTCATGTCATGCACCAGTCACCCATCATTGTGTACATTGACCAACTTTTCTGACATATCCCGCTCGGATATAAGAAAATCTCGCTCGCCATGTGTCAGAACATTTAGGTTCGTTTAATGCTGATTCATAATTTTTCGACTGAATTTAGTACGTTACTTAATTCGTATATGTTTCATATAAAATAATTAAATTACATAATTATTGGCTAATGATTGTCAAATAATCACTAAATTAACACTAAATGATTGGAGTTTACACGCACAACCAAGATTGTCATATACTTTATATCACATCTCTTACACATGTGTAAGAGATGTGATATAAAGTACTTGACAAGATGACATATTATATTGTAAATATTCAAAAGTGTGTATTTTTCATTGTTTTGAAGAGAGGTGTGTATTTTTCATTTTGCCAATTAGAATGTGTATTTTTATGGATTGTCACTATCTTAATTACCATGGATTATGGATATAGTATTTCAACGGTGTGTAGATATTCAGATATTCTTTACCTATTGTAAAAGAACGGAAGTTTACTTAGTTCACACCAAAAATAACAAGTGAAGGTTCCCACAATATAAAAAATAAACCAAAAAATATATAAAATTGAACTAGAAATGTATATAAGGAGTGTGAATATCTGTGAAACAAAGTAAATAACATAATCAAATAACAAACTCAATATAGTTTTAAAAATTGAGGATAGTAAATTTGAATAATTATAATATAATCATTCTAGGAATATAGGTTTAAAATATATTTGGACCTCCATGTATAAAATAATATTCAAACAGTCCATTTGCAAATGATATAGTGGCACAAACAGAATGCAATCAGTACTTGATGAAATTGTGTGTGAAAGTCAGTCAATTTTTGTGAAAGGTTGAATGATCTTTGATAACACCATCTTGAGTCATGAACTTATTAAGGGATACAACAGAAAAGGGATTTCTCCAAGGAGCATGGTTAAAATAGACATTCAGAAAGCCTATGATTCGGTGGAATGGATTTTTTTTTTATCAAACATCTCTTTCTGAAATTGGGATTTCCTTTTCAGTTTGTAAGGTGGATCATGACTTCCTTAGAATCAGTATCTTATGCTTTCAATATTAATGGAGAAGTCACATAGCCCATAAAATCAAAGAGAGGGTTGAGGCTAAGGGACCCCACATCCCCTTATCTCTTTGTAGTATGCATGGAGTATCTTAACAGATGTTTGATTAAGCTCAATACAGACAGAGACTTTAACTTCCATCCAAGGTGTAGAAAATTTGGACTTTTGCATATCTGCTTTGCAGATGATCTTTTAGTGTTTGCTAGGGGAGATGAAGTTTCCATGAGAAAACTTCTGCAAGCCTTTTCTCAATTCTCAGCAGCTTCAGGGTTAAATGCCAATCAAGCTAAGAGTTGTGTTTACTTTGGAGGAGTGGCCACAAGAGTTCAAGAAACCGTTCTAGCAGAACATGTCATGACAAATGGGGAGCTACCTTTCAGGTATCTAGGAGTACCTCTTGCTACTAATAAGCTATCAATTATCCATTATCAACCCATGATCCAAAAAATACTGTCAAGAATCGATTTTTGGACGGCCAAAATGCTTACCTATACGGGGAGACTTCAGCTCATTAGATCAGTATTATCAAGCATTCAGCTATATTGGTGCCAAATTTTTATTTTGCCACAGAAAGTGATGAAAGTAATTTAAGCAACTTGTAGATCATTCCTCTGGACTGGAAAAGCTGGGCCATCAAGGAGAGCGTTTGTAGCTTGGGAGTTTCTTTGTCGACCCAAGTCAGCAGGTGGCTGGAACCTCACCCAGATGAAAGTATGAAACAAAGCTGCCATAAGTAAGTTACTTTGGTAGCTCAAAAGAAGGAGAAAATCTGGGTGAGGTGGATCCATGGCTATCATATCAAAGGCCAACCTCATGCCACAATGTGGATTCCTTCAAATTCTTCTTGGATGGTTAGGAAGTTGCTAGGAGCAAGAGATTATATGAATCTGTTTGATGAAGGAGAAAACATGCTCACAGCTGAGAGATTTTCTATCGAAGTACTATATAAGGAGATGAGAGGAGGAATGCAGCCTGTACTTTGGAAGAAAATGCTATGGCAACAACTTACTGACTAGAGCAGATTCAGAGGACAGGACAAAGCTAGAATCAGGAATATTTGCTCACTCAGTGTACATCTAATGGAGGGAGGCAATCCATTTATAGAGTTGTCGTGTCTGGTGGCTGTCTACTTTATCTGGAAGGAGAAGAATGCAAGAAGATTCCAAGGGCAAGAACATACTGTAGCTGAGGTACTGCATCAGTGTCAGCTCCATGCAGCTATCAGATGTGCTAGAAATAGAAAACTCATGCAATATTTCAAGAGTTAGTGATAACAGTGCTATTCTATTTGGAGCGGGGGTGAGTTTGTAAAGTGCTTTGTGTTGAGCTGTACTCTTTCTTCATTGGTTGAAATAAAATTCTATTTAACAAAAAAAAGGACTCAAGTGATAAATATAATTAAAAATAATATCCCATAGTATGCTGATATTTTCAGAAGTTTCTCAACTCTAAAAACTATTTAGTATTCAACTTTTAAACATTGTACTAATATTTTGAAATTATTTTCTTCTTCTTTTTAGGGATGAAATCATGAAACTATGTTTTTGAGATCGGATAATTGCAGGGGAAATCTGATATAGGTGTCAAAGTGGAGAAATTTACATTGATTTTCAGATCCCGGAAAAGTATAACTAATATATTTAGGGGGTGTATTGATTTTAAGATTTTGAAGGATTTTGATGGAGTTTGAAATCTGGGTGTATTGGATTCACAGATTCAAACTCTATTAAAATCCAGGTGTATTGGATTCACAAATTTCAAACTCCGTCAAAATCCAGGGGGATTGGATTCACATATTTTAAACTCCATCAAAATCTCGGCAACATTAGCTCGATTTTATTGGATTTCAATAATTCATGGATTTAGACGGATTTCAAAAACAAAATACAAAGGATTGAAATCCGACCTCCCATCCTCAGAATTCGATGGATTTCGTATCGAGCGAGCGACGATGTCCAACGATCGTTGGCGTCGTGTACAGCTAGTGCTCGCCCATAGCCAGCAGTCGCTGGCCACACTTTTGTGTAGGAACATGAGTTTTATATCTATTAAGTCAGTGGTCGTTGGCAAATTACTCTCTTTTTTTCTACTGGGTTGGATGACAATAATTCGATGCAAGACTTGTATGTCTTTCTGATTGATGACTGATAAGCTAGCTGTAGTTCTCATGATTAGGCTCGTCACTAATTTGAGAATGTGTACCTAATAAATTTAGTGTACCAACATTTAGTAAGCTAAATATCATACAAACTGCGTTTTTCCTTCTATAAATGAGCTCAAATATATAGCAGATTTTTGAATGATTTTTGGTCAGGTTTCAATAAGTATGATGCTCCCTCCGTCCCATGAAGGTAGCCCACTTAACATCTTGAACACGTCTTTATTTGTATATTTATGTACAAGGCTTGTAAGCGACCGTGTATACCCAAATCCATCCTAGCAATTGCACAAGTGCAGCGATCACTGAAATATTAATTTCAAATTTACCGAACTCTTTAAAATTTTATCCGAAACTCCTCTAAACTCTACCCTCAACTCTTACAAACTTCATTAAAATCCTATAAATTTTAACTCCACAGCATTTCCAAATAAAAGGGTACGTTCCAAATTTATGAGATATCGACAAACATGAGGACAATATAATACTAGTATTATATTTTCCCAACTAAAGAAACAAGAGAGCAGTACTGTCTGCCTCGTACCGACCTAAAGATGTGAATTTGATAATTGGACCCTATTAATATCCCAAAATCAAACAACGACCCCACAAAATCAAACACAAAACAAAAGAAAAAGAATAGGAGGCTGAGCTCAGTTGTAAATAAATTGCAATCAAGTTCAACAACCGTGCACACTTGTCCATCGCCCAACCCCAGCCCCCTATTTCTCTCACCTCTTCACTTGAGAGAATCAATTCCAATTCCAATTCCAATTCCAATTCCTCTCTTCTCTTGTTCTCTCTATCCCATTCCACCTGCACATGCTTCTGCTTTTAGATATCCCAAAACAGATGCCGCGGTGGAAATGAAAAAAGTTGATGATCAGCACTTGCCAGTGCTGCATCAGCAGCAGCCGCCACCTTCTGCTACCTTCCTCCGCCGGAGATGCACGGTTTGCAAAGCCATCAACTTCAAATGCGTCATCGTTTTCACGTTCAGTGTCGCCGCTTTTATTTCTGCTTTGTTTGGCGCTCTTCCTTTCCGGCATGGGCAAGCTGGATTTGATGCTAGGGAATCGATCAAGCTCAGTGGTAATTCTCTGTTATTCTTTATTCATTGTTCATAATTTTTCCTGTCTGCTCTATGGTTGGTGTTGAGTTAGAGGATTGTTGTTATTTTTCTCAAATTGTTTACATGCGGGGCTTTTTTTTTTTTTTATTATTTCTAGTTTATTATTGTCTTATTTCTATCATGAACAGGGAAGCCACAATTATTCTGTTTTAATAGTAATAATAATTTGTGATGCTCTTGCAAAAATTAATACTAGTATTAGTATTCAGTTTGTTGTTATCTTGTCTTTATTGCTGCATGCTTACTGAAATTTGTACCTTGCTACACAATGTTTATAGTAGTTAAAAATCCGCTTACTTTTGTTTGACTCTCTTTGAAATTGTTTTAACTATCATATTATGTTCTTTTCTGTTCAAATATTGGGGTTCTAAAAAAAAAAACTAATTTCCTGTTTACTTGTATTAATTTACTAAATTGGGTGGAAGTTTAACAAGATGTATTTCTGATAAGTTGTCGCCATTGTTTACAAGGTGTATGGTAGAAGGTCAAGTTTGTTTGTGAATTTAAATAATAAAGTAGGCCTATGGTAGGTAACCTAGATAAGAAAATTCATATTTTCCAATTTTAGTACATTATTATTGCTTGAGTGTGATAGATAGGTACAACGTTATTATTGTAAGTGTTGTAATATTGTTGTTCCTGGAGATAACAATCAATCAACTTTGTTTTCAGGGCTTCATAACAAATTTAGAATATTGATGAATGACAAATATACTAAAGTTGTATGAACAAATTGGTGGCCTGTCAGATCTGGAATTTTTGAACTGATCCTCTTTATTAAATGAGGTCGTGAAGGAAATCCCTGTTTCGTATACGAGCTCTCAAATTTTGTTCCTTGAAATACCTAAAATTAGAAAACTCGTATGCAGGACTACTCTGCATTATGCCTTCCTTTCTCATGATCTGTAGCTCTCAATAATTATTCGCTAGCACCACTTGTAAGATTCAGTTTTATCCTTGAAGAAACAAATGAAGTGTTTCTTTGATATGCTGTCTTTGAGATGAGATGCATGACTGGAAAAGATTGCTTGTCAGTGAAGTGACATATTTCCTGATAAATCTGGAATAGGCAACTGTCCAAAGTGTTAATAAACTGACAACTGACACTCTACATAAACAAAACTGTATAATGTGCTTCTGGAACTTTGTGCTCTCGTGTTTGTTTCCAGTAGCTGCATTTTCTATCCAAACTAATTACCTGGATTTGTTCCTTTTGATGCCATGGATAAATCTAAATGAGCTTTACTTCATTGTTTAGAAATCATAACTTTCTTTCTATGTTCTTCTTTATTATGAGTCACTCTACTTTGCAAACGGTTGGAAATTTTGTCTTATAATGATTTTGCATGATTGGTGATAACTAAAACATCTGTTGAAACTTGGAAGCATTTGCATGCGGCTTTTCTTAAAAACTATGAAGCAACTTCATTTTGTTTCGGGGAATACGTGGAGCTTTCAATTCTTTGGATGTTTCGGTTGAAGTCATGCTCTGTTTCTGAGTCATTACCATTTTTCTTATGTCAGCTACTGTTCAAGGATACTTCAGACTTCACAAACCAGTTTCAAAGCTCATTCCACACATTGTAAGATTAGAATATGATCTTAATGAAGAGATTGGTGTTCCTTCCTCGAAGGTCTGTTCAAGTTAAATACTATGTATAGTACTTGCCCTTTGAGAAGAGTGATTTCCCAATCCATTTTCAACAGGTTGCCATCCTATCCATGCACCAAGACGGCAAATCTAACTGGTCCAGTGTGGTGTTTGGCTTCCTTCCTGATTCAGTAGATATTACTATAAATCCAGTGTTCTTAAGTCTGCTGAAATCCTCCTTAACAGATATTTTTCTTCAGCAATGTAATTTGACTTTGAATAATTCACTGTTTGGAGAACCCTCCTCGTTCGAGATTTTTGAATTTCCTGGTGGAATTACCATGATACCTGAACGAGCTGCTTTCATCTTGCATGTACCAGAGACACTTTTTTATTTCACTCTCAACAGCTCAATTCATGACATAAAGGAAAATCTTCCGGAGTTGAAAGAACAGCTGAAATTTGGATTGCGTCTAATGCCAAATGAGGTATGTATATTATTGTGGTTTAGGTTCCCTAGTGCATTTGATAGTAACAGTGGCTTACTCTTTTTTGAATTGTTTTAACTTCATGGCAATTAATATATATTTTTTACACCAAAACATTCAAATTCATGTTTTGATAATGGAATGTTATCTTGGTGTATCCGTCTACATCTGACCAAGTTAGTCTTTTATCATCTTTTCCTCCCGGAGCAGGTGGTGTACATACAGGTTAAAAATAAGCGTGGGTCAACAAAAGACCCCCCGTTACAGTTAAAGCTTCTGTTGTATCTGGTCTAGGAATCCTACCACCAGAGAGATTGAAAGAATTAGCTGACATAATCACTGGTCCTGCAGAAAACCTTGGCCTCGATCATTCTGTATTTGGGAAAGTGAAGGAAATTAGCTTGTCTTCATTTCTTAATCGTTCACTTCATGCACAAACTCCAATTCCTTCTCCATCTCCGGCACCATCTCCAGGGCAGATTTATGGTACTGATCCATCTTCTCCACGCTCTTTACATGATTTGCGTCATTCTATACCACCTTGTTCAAATTGTTATGCGTCAGCGCCAGCCGATGAAAGCGAACTTCCTCCACACAGTCCGCATGTCTTACCTAGAGCTGATTCACCTGAATCCTCTGAAATTCATGGCAGTCCGCATTGTGGGTCTCCTAATCCATCGGATTCTCCTTCAGCTTCATACTCTAATCAAATATCTCCCAGTATATCACCTCCTGCAGGTTCTGCACCCCAGATCCCGCCCAGTGTCCCATATGGCCCCAGGCGACCAGCGGAAAGGAATATGAAAGATTTAGTGCCACCACTGCATGTTTTATCATCTTCTTCATCATCCTGGTCATGTAAGTAAATATGTGTTACCTGTTCTCTCGATTTGACCAATAATCTTGATAGAAGGAATCAGAAGTAATAGGAATGTCGGTGGAAAGGAATATGTTTTGATCTTCCTTGCTTCAAATTACGCGATAGGAAAGGAATGTGCTTTATCATTTTTGCTTCAAAGTACGTGATAGAACATGGTTGCATGCATCCACACCCTTGCCCTGGCCCAGAAAAAAAACATCAGAAGTAAATGTCGCTTCTTTTGCCTCCATGCTTAGCTGTTCTTACATCCTTGATGGGGTTTTGTGAGGGTTTGCGAAAGCCAAACCCTATCATATTACATTCTGCCCAGTTTACTGTTGAGACTGCATAGTCAGTTTCCACAATATTAGCGTACTAACAGATTATGCACTTGTGCTACAGGCGCTTTAACAATTCGATGGAACTTGTTAACTGCACTCATGGCATTTCTCGTCACCTCTAGGATATCCTATCCTAGTTGTAATCTGCACGAGACGTGATTGAAGCTAAGGACGTTATCATTTCGATACTTGCAGCGAAGGAATTGTACATAGGGCGTAGGAAGAGGGTTGATAGGTCGAAGCCAAAAGGTGGCAGGCCTCCATTTTTGGGAATGGGAAGGGAGAATCTTGAAGTGTATTCGATAATCGGAGGAGTGAAGATACTGCCTTGTATGTATATAATCAGGATAGGATCTTATGAGGATGATTTCTTTG
This sequence comes from Schizonepeta tenuifolia, assembly GCA_029490685.1. Lineage (NCBI taxonomy): Eukaryota > Viridiplantae > Streptophyta > Magnoliopsida > Lamiales > Lamiaceae > Schizonepeta > Schizonepeta tenuifolia. The sequence goes on along the minus strand of JANLIY010000831.1, from coordinate 7,716 downwards.
TGAGAAAATAGGAACTTGTTTTTATATATAAAATATATGATTATGCTTTTTTTTTGGGTGAATTACAATGAGTTATATAATTTAAGGAAGATTTATTGTGCCTCAGCTAGCCACTTGAGAGTTGAGATAGGCCTTGTGGGCGTGGGCATGAGCATGGTCATGCTTTTCGTTACATGATATAACGATGTTTTTAGATCATACCTTTCAATAATGATTTTGTTTGTGATTATGTTTTTTTTTTAATGTATTCAAGTTATTAACTACCTCCATACATGAAAATTATAGTCAGATTTTCATTTTGGTTCGTTCACAAAATTTATAATTTTTCTATTTAAGGAAATAACTTTGCACTATCTTTACTTTTCTAAGCTAGTTTATTTTCAATATTTACTTACTTTATTACTCTACTCAACACATCTACCTACTTTTCAATATAAAAGATAAGTGTATATATTAGTCAATCCCACACATTTACCTAACTTTTCTTAAATCCGCACCACAATCTAAAAAAATTATAATTATTGTGGACGGAAGGAGTATAAAATTAACGGTTTAGATTGGTTCATATTTCTCACATTTGGACTGATGTATATAGTGAAGCACCTAGCAAGATCGAATTGATTATTTAAATTACATCTTCATGCAATTATATTACATATATAGTGAAGCACCTAGCAAGATCGAATTGATTATTTAAAGTACATCTTGATACAATTATATAAGTTACATAGTGTCGTATCAAATGATCAATGCAACACTCATAATTATTATATTTCGTATAGATATATTATACACATTACATTATAACCCTCAATTAAATTATGCAGTAGGGATATATGAACAATCTAAAGGTTTTTTTTCTTTTTTTTTTTTCTTTTTTTTTGAAGAATAGACAATCTAAAGTTAATGAAGCAAAATTCTTTATAATACAAGTACAAATAATTGCTTATTTTTTGAAATAACAGGTTTCAAATTTATGATTTTCCCTTTTTTTTTTGGAGATTGGGTTACAAATTTTATGAATGATTTTAAGCAACATATGAATGGCCCTTTTTCTGTTGTTGAATACCAGAAAAAGCAAGGAAAAAGAAAACCAATCTACCAAAACAAGAATCCATGCTATAACTAACTTCTATCTGGTTTGACGGTCTTATCCACTTGTTTCTTCTGCACAACCATCTTCACCTTCTCCTTCTCCTCCTTCTCGTCGTCTTTCTCCAACGGCAGCACAACAACGGGAGCTGCAGGCACCGCGTCCCACCGCTCTTTCAAGAAGTTTGTGAATGCCTCCACCATCTCCCTCCGGAACTCAAGCTCCCTCGTGAAGAGATCAAATATCAAGCATGCAAGAACATATTTGAATGGAACGAGGAGAAGAATAGTTGAACCAACTAGTAGCGAAAGAGCAATCTCCATCGTCACCTGCAACGATTTATCGCAAATTCCTCATACACCATCACTCTCATCTTTTTTGCAAATTATTCTCTAAGAAGTTGAAAAATTCATTGACGTGCAAACGATATCGAGTGAGAGAAAGTACCTGAGGGTGTCCTGCAAGAATGATGGAGCGTATCTTAAGCAGCACAACGTTCACATTCTGCAGAGACTTCTCTACCTCACGCATGGCTTCTTTCACAGCAATAATCTTTTGGATTGTGTTCGATGGAGGCTGATCGTATATAGTCACTTTCCCGAAAAATCTTCCGAGACGACCTTGTTCTTTCAGCCCCTTCAGTACTAACATCCCAGCAGCCAAGACCATCAATGTCACCGGGAATATATAAGACATCAGATTTCTGACATAAGGCCACACGAGACTTTGTCAACAAGAATTGAAGATTTATCTTAAAAGATCGATAAATTCTGAAAGTTTATCAGCTAAGATTGCCTTGTCACTGATAAGAGTGAGAAGATGAAGAATACCTGAAGATAACAGTATATACAAGTCCAAGAAAAGATGCTGTTATGAGAGGATCGTCCCAGCGCCTAAGACCTTCGAAATTTCTAGCAGTGAGAGTTAAAGGAAGTACAAGTTCCTGCACGAGACAAAATCCGATTATGAATGGAAAATATAGTTATTATGAAGAAGAAATAGTTGATTCTTGATTCTGACCTTAAAAAGGTCAATGTTACTGGGAATTCCTTCAATCATAGCAGCATCAATTGTTGCTTGTGTTTTCTCAACAACCCTGTACTTTTCTCTGCACGTCCTCGATGCCTTCTCCACCAAACTCACGTCAGCCACGACGAGGTTCTTGTTAAGTCGAACTCCGTGTCTGGTAGACGTGTTCTTCCAAAAAGCTAATGAAGCACTAGTTCCCCATGACGGTGATCTCCTCCATTTCCCCAAGTAGACACTTCCATCTATGTCAAAAACATGATTGCTACTTTCAGGAGCCTCGCCAGTTGGTCTCACAACTGGCTCCGGTTCACCGTTGACGTCTGTCAGTTTCTTGATTATTGTCCCGCCCCAGATATTTACAGCAAGCGCTTGAAGAACAACCTCCCCATATGGGGCATTACGTAAATACGAAAACTGAACCCAGCTTAGTAGGTTCGTCGAATGTCCTCTTCATAAACTGGAGAGCCTGAAGTCTAGCAATAGCATTTATGGCATGAGCAACTGCTCTATCCTTCCCTTTGTGAGCACCATATATGTCGTACACCGACTGATCATTATCCTTGGGTCCGAATTCGCGTATAAATTTGTATAATTCGATAACTTCGCTTATGAATGCATACCACACATCCCTTCTCATCTCACCACCTAAGTCGACGAACTCAAGTACCAATGACGAAGATCTGCAAGTATATTTTTAGACACATAACTAGTTTGATGCTTAATAGTGAAAAAAATTAGATTCGGCAATAACTTTTGAAGTTACATGTGATCAATTATACGAACTTCGACTTCTAGTCTGGATGCTTCAAAAATTAGAATCGGCAATAACTTTTGAAGTTACATGTGATCAATTATACAAACTTCGACTTCTAGTCTGGATGCTTTTGAAGCGCATGATGGAAATAGGAAGATATGAAGCAGATTCTGATACATCATTTTTAAGTGCAAAGAAGGTTGGAGAAGCTTACTCACTCCGGACCAGATGTGACTGAGATTGCAGAGTCGAAAAGATTTGATCCTAAGGGCCCCACCCTTGTTTTCTCGACTCTCGAATTATAATGAGTAAGATCCAGCCTTAGAGCATCTTTCTCTCCCACCAGGCTAGCTGCCTGAGAAAAAACTACTAGTCAAAAAAGGTATATAAATCAAGGAATAGAGAACTTCTATTACCATGCAATTGCGCTTTCATCACACATGGAATCTTTCGACTCTCAGTCAAAGCCAGGTAACAGCAACATTTATGGTCCTTACAGATTATACCAGGGTTCTTATAATTGTATACTTTATATTCGATTCTCTTCTGAACTGTGCCGATATTTGGAAGTATATACTCCATCCGTCCCACTCATCTTGTCTACCTTGAGTGGGCACGGAGATTAAGAAGAAGTTGTTTAGTGTATAAAGTTATTGAAACCACTTAATTTAGATGTGAGTGGGTAGGGCTTTTTGTATTTTTTTTAATTCAATATGGGCCCATCTATTTTTAAATAAGGCCTTATTTATTGTTAAATCATTCCTTATTTAGAAGTAGACAAGATGAGTGGGACGTCCGTTTAAGGAAAGGTAGACAAGATGAGTGGGACGGAGGGAATATATGTAAATGTATGTATACATATATCATGAACGAGCATCAAGATTATTCAACTCACTCAATGACAATACCTCAAAGTAAAGTGCCCTGTCAGTCAACGTGACCTTTCCTGGCCATGCCATGTTATTGTCCCATTTTAGAACAGGTTGCTTTCGACTTGAACCAAGGCAGAGGATTTTTTCCTTAGAAAAATGGGATGATTCATGAAATGGATGCGACTTCCGGCCTTCATGCACTCTACAAATTAAGAGGAAACAAAGAATGTCAACACAGGAGTTCTTCTGAATCCAAAGATTATTTTAAAAGTATCATTTTCACATAAGCAAATATAAATGTACATTTGGACTTTCTTTATTGGTTACGAATAAGAATCGATAATGATCGTGGAACATAAGGCATCAGTACCCAAGTCGAGATTTGAGAAGAAAAAGCTTACTTGAGAAGTTCGCTAATATATGTTGACCATATGCTAAATGAGATGCCCTTGTCCTCACCAGCTAAAGCTCTGAAAAGATTATGTGCAGTGGGACAATCAGCTACGCCAGAAACTGCAGGAGCAATGCGAACAAAAGCCTCTTCTCCCACGAACATCTTCTTCAAGTTCGAAAACAGATTTTTGGTTAGTACATCTCAACATCTGCATCTAGCTTGTGAAGGAGACTAATTATCACATTTCACCAGTTCTAGGAGAATATATTGAATGCTAATTTTTTTTAATCTTTTTTATTATTACTTGTATTTCAAGAATTTCACTTCAACAAGGAAAATTTCCTGGTCTGCCTCGAATAATGCATAAAACATTTGAGACGCGTTTCTTCAAAACATGGTAATTAAGGCAATAAACAAGAATGCTGAAAATATATGGAAAGCCAGACTATTACTGTTGAAGAGCATTCAAAAAATTTCACTTTAACAAGCTAATTTTGTATTGTCATAATAATAAATTTGAGAAGCATCACAACAAATTAGGCAATATACAGAAATGCAGATCAATGTCAAATATATGGAAGGCCTGACAAATAGGCAATACCTGAAAATTACTTCCATTAAATAATTTAGCTCTATTACCCTTCCCTCTCCGTAGAGGATTCTCCCATGCAAGCATAGTTATAAAAATTAGTCTCTGAAATGCAGGTTCCTGGTATGAGAGGCAAAAGTCCCAATTATCAGTAAATGCCACAAACTTAACAAGACTGGGTAAGACAAGAAAAAAAGAAAAGTGAAATGCTTAAATGGAGAACTTTGAGCTAGAGGCTGCCTATTTCTCTTAACAGGGACGGGTCTGATGTTTATAGGAATAGTGGAGTAAGAGCAAAATGACACAACATTAGTGGGTAAGAGCAAATTCATTACATAATATAACTGTGGTTGGTGTGCCTGGAACTAATTAAAGTTCGGCACCAAAATCTAATGGAAAATCTGAAAGTGAAGTAGCATTTGAACGAGCGTCTAAATCTGAAATTGTGCAGCAACCGCACTGACCTTGAGGCTAGGATGAACTTCAACACTATTCCTTGACAAAAACCTGAAACAGCAATACTCCACCAAATTACGAGGATCATTATAATCTGATGCAGGAACAAGTGCTTTATATATTCTCTGCATTTTCTGCCCTGTCAACCCGTTCATCCTGCATATCTTAGACGTGGAAAAAGTCAAAAATTAATTCCTTCATACCAGCAGCATATATATTGCACCGTACACAAAATTGTACACTCAGTCATGATATAGAAGTTCCACAGTTGAAGACAAGAAATTCAGGACCAAAGTCAATTTCAGTGTTACAAGTATCTGATTATGAGATGCCATAACTCTTGATTTCACCATAGCTAAGAGATATAGAAAGCTTTCCCACCAAACTACATAGGAACTATCATAAGCCCTATTCACCTAATTATTCGTAAGAGCATAAATTTCTGAACTTACATTTACAGGTAATAAACTCAATGCCTAATGGAAGTTTGAAAGATGAAAAAATGAAAAACAGTGACTTTACCGGCTAAATTGCTCGATGGAAACAATGGCAGCTTCAGAAAGCTCTCCTCCAGGAGTTCTTGAATCAACAGTCGGTTCAACTATAAATATGTCATCCAAATCTTCACTGACATTCTGAGGGTTGGGCTTTCTATCATCAAAAGATTTTACCAATGGAGAAGTTACTTCATTGAAAAAGTTTTGGGTCTTTGATAGCCATTGGCTTACTGATTCTTGCATTGCATCTGTCACCAAAATAACTTCGTACTGTAACATAGGTGAGGTGCAGCATATATAACTTTTCGAAAAACACTTGTGCTTTTATAATTGCTTGGCAAGAAGGAAAGACATCTCAGCATGAAAGAATGGTCAACTTAGCAAAAATCTGTAGCATAGAAATGATCAGAAAAACAAGCATACTCATACATAAATCATAAACTAGTTTCCATTGCTCTGAAGCCCATAAGCAGTAAATCAAGCTCATCAACACACACACGCACACACAAATACAGAAAATGATAACACAGGGCAGGAAACAGAAGTGTTTTGGAACTCAACTCACTTGTATCAATATCATTGAACTTCCTATTCATATCACCAAGAGACTGCCCCACCAGCTTGAACCCGAATTTGTTAACCGGGGTCGAAGAAGAAGACGATGGTGATGATGAAGAGCTCGGAGAATCCGAGGAACCATTCTTTTCACAGCAGCCAATCTTCAAAAATCGATTCTGCTTCTGCTTACCAAGTGAAGTTACAGAAGAAGATTTAGGGGCTGGCCTTATTTGGGGTGTTTCGACAGGGAATTTCGAAAGCATGTTTAAGACCAGGATTCTCTCTCAAGAATCAAGATTTCATCAACTCAAGTTTACTTGCACAAAGAAGAAGAATGTTTTTTTTTTTTTTTTCCCTCTCTCCCCCCCCCTTTAACTCTTATAAGATTCAGCGCTATAAATTCTTGATTCACGGATTAAAACACAAAAAGGATAAACATTGCTCAAAAAGGACAAATTAACAGAAAGAAAGGGAAAATAAGGACAAGGGGCCGACTTCGCGAAGTAACGCAAGAAAATTGGATCACTTTGCAAATTATCAAATCAAAAGCAGAGGACCATTTTGTACGGCTGGAAAAATATTACCATGAAAACGTGTATATTTTATTTTTATTTATTTATGCACATGCTAAAAAGTTGGGGAATATTTGCCAATTGTTTGAATTCATCTCTCGAGTGTGGTGAAATAACGAATTTAAATCGAATAATGTGTACTCTTTTTTTTTTTAATCAGTCCAATAATGTCTACTTAATTGAATTACAGTGAACATGATAGATTTTTTTAAACAACATTAATACAATTTTTTTTAAAAACCGCGTGATGGTAAATTCAAATCCGTAATTTTTGATTCGGACATTAACTACTTTATCACTAGGTTAACACATGATCAAAAATAAAGAATTTATTTGAGCAGAGACAATCGAAACTTTTATCACACGATCACATAAAATTCTCCAACTCCTCTATCGCATAATGGGCATGAAATTATTAGAAATATTCAAATAAAAAGGTAGCCATAATTTATACACTTAAAAAAAAAAGGAGTCAAAGCTATGTTTTCAACGAATGTGCTGAAATAATTACGTGAATACATCACAATACGTATACATGGTACTCTGTGTCCCGTTAAATTTAGCCTAGTTTTCTTCCGCACGAAAACTAAGAAAATGAGGATTAGTAGAAGATGTAGTTAGTGTAATTGGTATAGAATATTTGATTGTTGATAGTAAATTAATGATCGTGTTTTTTTTTTTTTTTTTTTGATGTGTTTAATGTAGTTGGTATAAAATATTGTATTGTTGATAATAAAGTAATCTTTGTCAAAAACGAAAACATGCAAAGTTAAGTAGTTTGCCAAAAGGGGAATACATGCCAAGTTTAAACGAGACAGAGGGGGTAGTTGACAAAGTATTTTTTTGACCCTTGATTATTAAAGCATTCACATCAAGGGGCTCATCCGCCAACTCGAGTCAGG
>JANLIY010000830.1:12500-15000 GCA_029490685.1 Schizonepeta tenuifolia | reverse complement strand
TCTCATACCAAATCCCATCAATCGAATCACTTTTTCGAGAAATACGAGACATCTAAGTCATACAAGTAAAGAGATCTATTCATTGATAAGAAAAGAAAAAACGTGAATGGGGGTTGGATTGATGATAAAATAGAATCCTGGGTCGCCGAACAGTGCATTCGATTGATGATGAAGAAAGAGAATTCTTGGTTCAGTTCTCCGCCTTAACGACAGAAAAAGGATTGATCAAATTCTATTGAGCTATGACTCATAGTGATCATTTATCAAAGAATGACTCTGGTTATCAAATGATTGAACAACCGGGAGCAATTTACTTACGATACTTAGTTGACATTCATAAAAAGTATCTATTGAATTATGAGTTCAATACATCCTCTTTAGCAGAAAGACGGGTATTCCTTGCTCATTATCAGACAATCACTTATTCACAAACTTCGTGTGGGACTAATACTTTGCATTTCCCATCTCATGGAAAAACCCTTTTCGCTCCGCTTAGCCCTTATCCCCCTCTAAGGGGATTTTAGTGATAGGTTCTATAGGAACTGGACGATCCTATTTGGTCAAATACCTAGCGACAAACTCCTATGTTCCTTTTCATTACGGTATTTTTGAACAAGTTCCTGGATAACAAGCCTAAAGGTTTTCTTATGATGATATCGAAATGATGATAGTGACGATATTGATGATAGTGACGATATTGATGATAGTGACGATATCGATCGTGACCTTGATACGGAGCTGGAACTGCTAACTATGATGAATGCCGCTAACTATGGATATGATGCCGGAAATAGACCGATTTTATATCATCCTTCAATTCGAATTGGCAAAAGCAATGTCTCCCTGCATAATATGGATTCCAAACATTCATGATCTGGATGTGAATGAGTCGAATTACTTATCCCTCGGTCTATTTAGCGAACCATCTCTCTGAACGATGTTCCACTAGAAATATTCTTGTTATTGCTTCGACTCATATTCCCCAAAAAGTGGATCCCGCTCTAATAGCTCCGAATAAATTAAATATGTGCATTAAGATACGAAGGGCTTCTTATTCCACAACAACGAAAGCACTTTTTCACTCTTTCATATACTAGGGGATTTCACTTGGAAAATAAAATGTTCCATACTAATGGATTCGGGTCCATAACCATGGGTTCCAATGCAAGAGATCTTGTAGCACTTACCAATGAGGCCTATCGATTAGTATTACACAGAAGAAATCAATTCTAGACACTAATACAATTAGATCCGCTCTTCATAGACAAGCTTGGGATTTGCGATCCCAGGTAAGATCGGTTCAGGATAATGGGATCCTTTTCTATCAGATAGGAAGGGCTGTAGCACAAAATTTACTTCTAAGTAATTGCCCCATAGATCCTATATCTATCTATATGAAGAAGAAATCATGTAACGAAGGGGATTCTTATTTGTACAAATGGTACTTCGAACTTGGAACGAGCATGAAGAAATTAACGATACTTCTTTATCTTTTGAGTTTGTTCTGCCGGATCGGCCGCTCAAGATCTTTGGTCTCTACCCGGACCCGATGAAAAAAATGGGATCACTTCTTATGGACTCGTTGAGAATGATTCGGATCTAGTTCATGGCCTATTAGAAGTAGAAGGTACTCTGGTGGGATCTTCACGGACAGAAAAAGATTGCAGTCCGTTTGATAATGATCGAGTTACATTGCTTCTTCGGCCCGAACCGAGGAATCCCTTAGATATGATGCAAAACGGATCTTGTTCTATCTTTGATCAGAGATTTCTCTATGAAAAATACGAATCGGAGTTTGAAGAAGGGGAAGAGGGAAGGAGCCCCTTGGACCTGCAACAGATAGAGGAGGATTTATTCAATCACATAGTTTGGGCTCCTAGAATATGGCGCCCTTGGGGCTTTCTATTTGATTGTATCGAAAGGCCCAATTCATTGGGATTTCCCTATTGGTCCAGGTCATTTCGGGGCAAGCGGATCATTTATGATGAAGAGGATGAGCTTCAAGAGAATGGTTCGGAATTCTTGCAGAGTGGAACCAGCAGTACCAGACACGAGATAGATCTTCAAAGAAACAAGGCCTTTTTCTGAATAAGCCAATCAATTTGGGACCCTGCAGATCCGCTCTTTTTTTCCTATTCAAAGAATCAGCCCCCCGGCTCTGTGTTTTCACATCGAGAATTATTTGCAGATGAAGAGATGTCAAAGGGGCTTCTTACTTCCCAAATGGATCCTCCTACATCTATATATAAACGCTGGTTTATCAAGAATACACAAGAAAAGCACTTCGAATTGTTGATTAATCGCCAGAGATGGCTTAGAACCAATAGTTCATTATCTAATGGATCTTTCCGTTCTAATACTCTATCCGAGAGTTATCAGTATTTATCAACTCTGTTCCTATCTAACGGAACGCTATTGGATCAAATGACAAAGACATTGTTAAGAAAAAGATGGCTTTTCCCGGATGAAATGAAAATTGGATTCATGTAACAGGAGAAAG